>SDVV010033821.1:0-11250 GCA_016164225.1 Gammarus roeselii
GATAATGAATGAACATATCGGTAACACTGTCAGTGTATCGCGTTATTTTCAAGGTTGAGTTGCAGCTACAATGGCTTTTCAATCTCAGATACTCACAAGATTTTCAAATTGGCAACTAGAGAATAGGAAGGGAATGAATAAGAAGGCAGTTAATTCGCCTCATGAATTGATTAATGAATTGAACTTGTACAATGCACGAAAAACAAATAGGCAATGGGGAACTTAGCTAATTATGGTAGTTTCCGCTAGAGACCAGGACTGGAAGACAATGCTCGTGGGGCACCATCGTTTGGGCTGCCCCAGCTCGGTCTTGAGCCTGGTGTCCAAGAAAGAAGCCTGCTGCCGGAATGACTGCGATAGTTGGGTCCAGGGCATGTTGTGGCGTTGTTGGTAAGGACCGTTTTATTTTATTTTAGGTCCTATGAACTCTTATTGTAGGTGATCCCCGGGTAGCCTGGCTGGGCCCCCGGGTCCGGGCTGTGGAAGAATTCCTTGGGTTACATGGAGTAAGGTCTCTTTGATAAGACCTTTATGTTCGCCCACTAAAGCCGCAGGCAATAATATGTGCCTTTAATTGAATTTAAAGTTTGGGCTGAGTCTGGTACCTACAAGTCTAGTTAAGTAGTCAGCATAAATTGTTATTGAAGTTAAAGAATGGAGGAACTGGCTCCGTCAAGTGGTAATGACTCACTATATTTTAGAATTAGCTGTTACGAAATAAAATTCTTGAATGAAATTCCATTTTAGTCAATTATAACACTGCATATGAAATATGTGTGGAATTATGATTCAGCAAGGTTCATAGGGAACACATACCTGCTGAAATTCCTTTCTAGCTGACACAAAATACAGTCAGGCTTGAAATCCAAATGGTTGATATTCATCTTAATTCATTTAGCTAGCCTTAACCATGAAACTAGGAGAGGGTATTAATAATCAAGAGGTTGCGTTCAAATATTTCTACGTTGTCTGCCTATATTACCATAGCTATATACAAAATCAGCCATCACTTTCAGTCTGGTGCTGTACACTGGGCTAACCAGTAGACATATTGTCACTGTATGATCATTCCTAAATAACTTATTATATTTATATACATATTCTAAGCTCTCCTAAATGCTTAAAAACAAGCTGTTAATGAAACTATAATATACACTGAAAAACTTACCCAGTATTGGCAGCCGGACTCACTGAGCCAACCACGCTTTATGAATATTATCGAATGAGTGAATTGGTTCAATGCCTTGCTGCAGGCTTACTCGATGTTTTCGCTAGCAGAGTAGTTCAAACTAGTGATCTGAAACTTACATTTCAGATGTTATCTCCCATGATTCGGTCTATTTGAATGAGCACCATGAACAAGGTATGCTTACCTTTTTATTTTAATACCAATTGTAGGGACACTTGTCCTCTATAACACCACGCCGCTTAAGGGAGAGGTCCAAAAGTATAGTGTTTCCCTTATTGGAGGATCACTTCATATACATGAACAAGGCCCTCCCATATTATTTCAGGGTGCATGGGTAAATCGTAGGACACATCACATTTCATTAGCAGAAGCTTCGGGTGGAGGTGAGTCTGATTAGAACAGCGATTGAGCCCTCTGTGGAATAAGTGTCTGAAATGATAATCTCATATTAGATGCCTGTAATATTGCCCTTCAGCTTTTATATGTGTTCCATAGCTTGTTATTTAACTGTGTAATTCCTCAGTATTTATGTCCCGTGTTTTGTATCCCCCTACAGGGTGGGTTGCTTCGCTTTACATCGTTTTTCGCTTTACACTTTTGCTTCGCTTTTCGCTTGTCACTTTACACTTATTGCTCTTCACTTGCCACTTTTTTTGTTCCCCGCTACACTTCTTTCTGCTGTTCACTTACTTTTTGTTCCATTGTGTCCGTTTATATTTCAATTATTGACAGAGCTCGATTGCGAGTAACCTGTTGACATGTTACTTTGTTTTAATTCAAAGTAATATTAGGAAACAACTGGTTTAATCATTCATACCCATGCAAACCAATCACTCAACAAACGTTAAATAAAGCTTACAACAATAGTGCCACACCCGACTTTCTCTACAAGTTCATGTTTGATCTGCGTTGAAGATATCCCGAAGGAGGAAATCGAGGAGTACATCACTGGACTCGTTCAATACGAGGACTGCGTTGTCGAAGCAATAGTCGCACCGAAGATCACACCAAGGAGAGAGACTACCACAGCCCTAATACAAAAATTTAACTGTCCTACTCCACCAAAATATCTATACATTCTCTTCTGCGCCCCCAAAACGAAGCTTACAGCATTTGAGAGACGTCCGATGCGATGTGATAAATGCCAGAAAAACGGACACACGAGAGGAAACTGTTAAGGTTTACAAAGATGCTCATACTGCTCCCAGGACGACCACGACAAACAAGAAGATCCCCAGTCAAGCCAGTCCGAGGAACAGCACTGTTTTTATTGCTTAGTAGACTGACACCCCACCGGACCCAGAGACTGCCCAGAGGAGGAGAAGGAGAGAGCGGTCCTCCAATACCAGATAAATCACGTTGTCGAGCAGCGAGAGGCTGTAGTCTCGATGCGCTCTTCCCAAAATGACCCTCCTACCCGGGAGAGGAGATCGGCACCATTTCCCACCCACTTCCTCATAACGTTCAACAAAAGTGGTGGAAACAAAGTTGCCTTTTCAACTAATCCATTTATAATGAAGTCACTCACCGAACAACTAGGAGGAAAGCCGGAAGAAATACAACGACAGGGAGAGAAATATCTGGCCTGCGCCACAGAACGTGAGCAAAGTAACGCTGTACAAAAGATTACCCACATAGACAAAATCAAAGTTTCAGTCGTAATACATCCGGCCTTCAACGATACCAAATGAATTATATATACCTCCCGTTACAATCCTACTACAGACCTCTGTGCTTTCGCTGAAGGTCTAGCTGAAGACTACGGAGTTACCGAAGTCCGTCAAGCAACATGGATAAAATCACGTAACTCAAGTTCTACTGCATACCAAATTACCTTCCCGGGAGACGACGCACCGGAATTCATAGTAATCTCGGGTGAACAAGGAAGAACCAAAACCTACCCAGTAGCAACATGGCCCCTAATGTGCAAAAAATGCCTTGAATACGGACACCTCATCGCATACTGCCAGCCACACACACCTAACGTTGTAAGGAATGCGCTGGCGAGTACGACAGAAAAGACTGCACAGTCCGCCACCCTAAATGCTACCACTGTTCATGCTTCCATGAGGCAGGCGACCGCGACTGTTCAGTACACATGGACCAAAAAATAAATAACAATCACTGAAAACGAACGCAGACTTACACGGAAACATGGTATTCAAATCTGAAAAGCTAACAACCCAAGCCGCTTCAATTATGCCAAAGCAGTCAAATCGACTAGCCAACCAAACTCCCCCGACGACATCCACACGTCAGAACAACATTGTAACAAGCCCCAACCCTCCTAACTGGCTGCAGTGCTTCCTCACTCAGTCCAGCGACCAGCCCCGCACCAGAGACGCACAGTTCTAGAAATTATTTATGCAAAGACCAGGAGAATGACGAGATAGATGCATCCCCCACAATCGACCACACAGTAAGGCTCACTACTATAGAACGAAAAGACAAAGAGACGAGGAAACCTCCGATATCCGGGCGCCATCAAGCAAAAAGATCAGTAACAACATTCAAATAACGGCCCACCAGAGCCTAAGCCCAGAATTACCTTCACTTGTCTCACACGCGGCTCCATTCGTGGAAAACCACTGCGAGGGACAAGATCCCCCGTTAACAAACTCGACATACAAACACACCATCAGCAAAAACGATCACGGCCTCGCTGACAGCTTTATCTCGCAGAGCTCATATGCGAGACCTCTGCACAACCAGTCATATTACCTGGCCCAAATACCTCGCACTCCACACGACCACCCACGCAGATAAAAAAAGCTACCACAGAAGAAGAGAGCACTCGCTCACAAAGCAAACACAAAGAGCACACACCCTCGTCTTCCCACAAGAGCACTCGCAGCCGCGAGCGCAGCAACCACAGCAGACCACCTCCCACAGAAGGCAGACACTCCCGTGAACACTTCCAGCCCGGAACCCCTGGGCAAACTCAAAAACGCGCTCACCACAAAAGCTACAGCAAATCACGCGACCACTCGAGATCATCAAGGTCTGAGTGCAAACAGCTTTCAAAATAAACACCATAATACTCCAGTGGAACGGCCTGGGACTCTGAAACAAGAAAGACAAATTACATCCTTAATCGCCACCCGTAAACCTTTAGTGATTGGCCTCCAAGAGATCCAACTCCAAGAGACCGCCACCCTCAGAATCCCCCTATATATCATACACCGCCGCGAAGGCCACACCAACGTGACTGCTCACGGCGGAGCGGCATTTATGATCCATCAAAGTGTTCCTCACCGTCCGCCATCTCCTGAGGACAAAACTCCAAGCTATCACCATAAAGATATGCGTCTCGAGGTCAATAGCAGTGATATCCATCTACTCGTCCAGAAGCCTTGACCACTCGTAAGCACTATTGACCGAATTGCTAAACCAACTGCCCTCACCAGTACTCCTCCTTAAAGACTTCAACAGCTACCATGAAACATGGGGATGCGTGAGAACAGACCCCAGGGGAGTGATAATTGCTAACACCATAAACACTCACAACCTGGTTCTTCTCAACGACGGACAACCCACCCGAATCACCCCCGAAAGTGAAACTGCCATCGATTTATCCATATGCTCACCCACCCTGGCACCACAACTCGTTTGGAGAGGTTTGACTTCAACACACGACAGCGACCATAACCCAGTCATCATATCGCTTCTTACCAGCTCACCAAGAAACCCTGCCCCACAAGAACTTCTATTCAACTAACGGAAAGCCAGCTGGGTGGAATACTCGTCACACATCGCGTGGAGTGAAATAGACAACATCCCCGAAAACATTTCGAAACACGAAATCGTCGCCCAACTATACGAAAAGTTTCACGCCGCCGCCGAGGCAAATATTCCCCAATATGCCCCTTCAACCTTCTTTCCGAAACCAGGGTGGTGCCGAGAAGTACAAGAAGCAAGAGGTACGCGTGAAGAGCTATACCATGCCTACCGACGCGCACAGGCCCCCAGGAACCGAGTAGCGTGGAAGAGTGCATCTGCTGTATACCGAAAACTTCTAGTGGAGAAGAAACGTGAAAGCTGGGCTCAATTAGTCAATACTATTAATCAAAAAGCCCCTCTCTCCCAGGTGTGGGAAAAAAATCGACGTATTCAGGAAAACCTGAGCGACCTCTTAACATCCTTTCTGACGGAGGCAGAATTCATTCATCCACGCTGAAATCGCAAATAAACTGTAGCTCAGACGTTTAGCCAGATTTCGCAATCGACAAACTACACGGCTGCTCTCTAACGGGAGAAGAACTTACGAGAAAGCGAACATCGTGACTTTACTTCTAGAAATGAAGAGGCCTACAACAAACCTTTCCCCCTCCACGAACTACAGAGCGCTCTAGATCTTACACGTGAAACGTCACCTGTGCCAGACCGGGTACACATCAACAAGATCAAAAATCTCCCAGATGGCGCCCGTGAGCACTCATTAAGGGTTCAACACTCTACTCAAACTCATTTTTCCCCGATCAATGGCGGGAATCTATTATTATCCCAAAACCCAAACCCGGGAAATTCCACGGCGACCCACGTAACTACCGCCCCATTGCTCTTACCAGCGTCCTTAGCAAGACCATGGAAAGAATGATAAAAACGCGCCTTATCGACTACCTGGATATGCATGCAGGCCTGAACAGCATCCAGTGTGGCCGCCGTAAGCGCCACTCGACGACGGACCACCTTGTAAGACTGGAATCTAACATTAGACAGCCATTTGTCCGAGAAGAACACGTAGTTTCCATTTTTTCGACGTGGAAAAAGCATACGATACTACCTGGAAATGTGCCATTACGACGGATCTCCACCGCTAAGGGCTGAGAAGCCACTTACCACGTTATATCCACCAATTTCTGCAAAATCGCACCTCCAGGGTTAAGGTCGGCGACACCCTGTCACCATCCTATCCGCAAGAAATTGGCGTCCCCAAGGAAGCGTCATCAGTGTCACTCTTTTTATACTCAAAATCGACCAGATAGCAGACAATTCTCCCGCGCGACGGAAGATTGCTTTCATCACTATACGTGGACGACTTACAAATAAGCTACAGGCACTCTAACCTCTTAGCAATTCAACGGGAACCCCAGAAATGTCTAAACCTAGTCGGGAACTGGACCACCTTAAACGGATTCCGATTCCCGCCCCCCAAAAACCAGCCCTAACGCTAAACAACACTCCGCTAGCATACGAGGAATCAATAAAATTCCCCGGTCTTGTGTGGGGCCATAAACTCACATGGCGACCTCATATTGCAACCCTGGAGACTCGTTGCAAAATAGCAACCATATTTATCCTCTCTGTAACATCCTTGAAATTTGGATATGGACACCGGCATGACGTTATTCAGAACATTAATACGCTCGCGCATTGTCTATGTAGCAATTGTTTACGGTTCAGCGGCCAAAACCACCCTGGAACCTCTCTTCATCATACTAAATAACGCCCTGCGTATCATAACCGGTGCGCTCATCGAATCCCTGAACGTGCTTGCTAACGAGCTTCCTCTTCCGCTCCGGAGAGACAAACTCTCACTACAGTACTATTTCAAGACAAGGAGCTACATCAATAGCCCAGAACTCAGTGACGTCACCAACATTCTTGATTAACGCCTCTTTGCGGCTAAGAAGATCATATGCCCACTCTTTTCTCTACGCGTGGATAACTTACTGACCTCGCTGAACATCAGACGCAAAGCAATCAAGCCTTCATTCTCCTATCGAATTCTTCAAATCAACACACCAACGAGGATGATCAGCCCACCACTGGTCAACCTAGATTTGCAGACGTACTCCAAAGCAACAACCCCAACCAACACGTACCGCCGAGAATTCTCACGACTACTCGATGAACAGTTTTCTGAGCACCGTCATATATACACTGACGACTCGAAAACATCGGACGGAGTGGAAGCCGCCGCCATAGGCGAAGGGACCTCGCGTTTGGCCACCCTACCCCTAGAGGCCTCTATATTCTCTGCTGAGCTACACGCACTTGAACTGGCCATCTCCATTACAAAAAGCGACCGCCACCCCAAAAGTGTTATATTTTCAGACAGTCTGAGTGTTCTCATCCAGCTGAAAACTCTGCACTTTGATCACCCTGCCCTTTGAAAAATGCAGCACGACCTATTCACGACGTCCGATCGGTCGAGTTCTGCTGAATCCCTGGACACGCGGAGATAAGAGGAAACGAACGTGCAGATCCCCTCGTTAAACGGGTTTCTACCCAGCAAAAACAATTCATCTCTATAAATTACCGAGACTGGTTCCCAGTCATCAACTCACGTATAACATCATGATGGAGCGACTCTTGACAACAAAGTGGACAAAAGATGCTTGCAGTTAAACCCTCCGTGGGAGAGTGGGACACCAGGTTTTCTAATAGGAGAAACCAAGTGTTCATTAACCGTCTATGCACGGGACACACGTGGATAACTCACAACCACCTAATGGACGTAGACATGGGACCGGACGCAGCACCATGCCCCTGTTCCCACCAAGTGGCAATCAGCGTGAAACACTTACTTGTTGATTGTGATGCACTCGCGGCAGCTCGGCGAGCCTTCTTGAGCCCCCCGTGCAATCTGCAACGCCTGCTCACAGAAGCGGAACACCGGAAAAAAAGATCGCTAATGGAAAACACACCTGCCCATACGAGGCAGTATAGGGGTAGCGAGGTCTGAATCATCTCTGATCCCAAACTCGCTGTCCTCCCTGCGTACTAATTGAAATTTTTTAACTTTAACTTCGTGCACGACGCTGTGCAGAATCAACGGATCGTCGTGCCCTGAGGAGGAGCACTCAGTGACTTCACGTTGGAGCTCTGGTGGAGAACGGAGGGGGCTGCTACCGCTCCTCTACGCAAAACCTACTGCGTCTGCAATGAACCTGCTCTGCATATATGTTGAACTATTTTGTATATATGTTTAGTATACTTTGTATTTGCGCTAGGACTACTCTGTGCCCGCGTTAGATTTACTCTGTACATACGTTAAATTTAATTTGTATCTGTCAAATTTTCTTTGTAGCTACGTCAAATTTATTTTGTTCCCATGTCAAGATTACTTTATATTTCTTTGCAGCTGCGTTAGACCTACTCTGTAGCTCCGTTAAACCTACTGTGTCTATGTGAACCTACTCTGAATCTTCAATCGTCCTATGGGAGAGTCTGCATTAACTTCGCGTTGGGATTCCGGTGGAAAATGGAAGCAACTACTAATACATGGAAATTGATCAAGTAATTAGATGGAGTCATAAGAGAAAATATATATATCAATAAAATACCAGGGGTTTGTACCAAAAAAATTCTAGAGTTAAGTTTAATTTCAAGTTAAGTTAGTGTATATATTCGTATATACAATAGAAATGAATGTAAAGAAGGCCCCGCTTTCATTACCCAGAACCCCGGGTAGAAGCCGGGGATCAAACAATGGGCAAGACCATGTTCTATCGGACAGCTTTGCGCAGAGGCAGTATCGTAACCAATGACAAATTAACATCGCATACTGTTCTTCGCGTCTAAGCTCCAAAGTTTCCAGGGTATTGAAGCTTTTCTTTGCTGTATCAAAATAAGAGCCGGTCACCGCTCTAAGCCGAATATCGCTCCGAGACCGAATATCGTCTCGTAAAGGTTAAAGTTTTCAACTTAATTGGAAAGATCGACTATCATCTCTTTAGAGCGAGAGCAATACGGCACCTCAGAGGGATACCCCCTGGGGGTATCCCAGGCTCACCCGCCTTCCCGTGGTGTCCTCGTTATCTACCAATATCCATTTGTCCCTTTGTGTAAATACGTTTTGAGTTAGAAGATCCCTCCACCGTCCTCCCATTCAGTTTGTAGCTACATCCCCCCCTTGGTGCACAAAGAGGTGAGCCCCCCACTGACACCGGGGTTTGAGAATTTCGAATCGAAACCAATTGAAATTTAAAATAGCAACAAAAATCTGTAAAAAAAAGTGGAAAAGAGGGGAAAAAAAATCTAGATTTAAGGTTAGTTTCAAGTTAGTGTATATATTCGTATATACAACAGAAATAAATTTAAAGAAGGCCCCACCTTCATTACCTGGAACCCCGGGTAAAAGCCTGGGACCAAACAATGGGCAGGATCATGCCCTATTGGAGAGGGGCTGACGGACCCTCCAGAGCGTCGCACTCAAACAAGTCTGTAAGCAAGAAAGACGAGCCCCTAAGAAGTTCCTCATCGATAGAAGACCTGACTCAGGTCGTAATTGACGACACAAATTAACGCGTTTTGAAGCTTGACGCGAATATAACCGAATTGCAGAGTACTCTGGGCAAGATATGCATAATAATAATAATAAAATCTTCATTGACAACCACCATGGTCATAGTTTTACAATTGAGACATCTTATTTTAGGGTTACAGTGTGAACAAAGTTATAAAATTACCGCACACAACTAAGAACAAGTTACGGCATACAACTCTATCCTGCCTTTGGGGTGGATGGATGATTATTCATCTTATAGATCATTAACACTTTATTTTAGTATTTTATTATTTCTTCTTGCTTGGGCTCTATCATTTTTCTCAGCCCTTTTTTCATGGTGATAAATTTTGAAATTGTTTATGTATCGAGGTTGGTTGAGACAAGGTGACCCAGAGAAGGGAGGTTTTCGCGGGACCCGCGGGACTCGGACACCCAGGGTTTCGGGAACCCGGGGGACTTGGGAGACCAGGTGGATTTGGGGGGGTCCACTTGGACCTTTCTGGGGCCCCTCGGGACACCCTTGAAACCCTTTGGGACCCTTTTGAGAAACTGTGGGACCCTTTAGAAGCCCCTCTGAATCCTGGAACCTCTGCTTCCCCCTCCCAGCGCTGTAAAACCCATACACAGAAAAATGTTTGAGATGCATGAGTACAACAATTAACCATTACAGTCCGCGGATTGCTGGCGCAGGGGGCGAGGGTCACGTCGAGGCTGGTCGAGGTGCGTCGAGATCATTCGAAACATGTTGAAGCGAGTCGAGTTGGTCGCGACGAGCCGAAACTGGCCGAAATGATTCGAGATAAACCGAGATGAGCTGAGGCGAGGGGTCTCGGGAGACTCGAGGAGCTCGGAAAGACCCGGGGGACATGGGTCACCCTCCGGGATTCATCGGGCACTTTTGCGACCCAAGAGACCAATGCCCCCCCACCCTATCCCCTTGAACAATTAGTGCGAAATCAATAACCTGAGCAGTTTTTCTGCCCGTGACAAACCTGCTCTTTCTTGTTCACGATTCACAATATTATAACGCTGAAGTATTTGTGCGGGAGTTCGTGTTGGTGGTTTTGTGAGTGGGTGTTTTTTCTTCAGTCTGTGCTCGCTGCGCGTGCACGGACCATACGCAGTTTCTGGGGTTTACCTGGATTGCGCAGCTATAAGACCTTGTGACGCGTTGCGGTTGGAGTCAATCTAATCCGTGAAGCCATAGATCTTGTGCCAATTCTTGGAGTTCTAAGTGGTTGGAGGCGAGGATTCGTTTTGTCTGAGTCTTTATCTTGCCTGACTAAATGAATTGTACTTGAAATCAAATAGACCGCGTAGCTGGAAACATTGTGTTGCGTTGCTGTCGGAGCTGGCTTAGTCCGAGTAGCCGTGAACCTTGTCCCAATTTCGACGATACTATCGGTGCGCACTGGCATATGGACATATACATGAGGTTCTGAGGGGCTGGAGGCGGGGATTCGTTTCCGTTCATCTGAGTCTTTATCTTACCTAATTGAATAAATTGTATTTAAACAACTAAACCGCGTAGCTGTAAATTTTGTGTTGCGTTGCTGTCGGAGCTAAATTTGCCCGTGTAGCCACTGACCCTGTCCTAATCTTGACGATGCTACCTGTAAGCACTAGGGTGCGTATATATACTCTCTAAGTTCAAAAGGATTGAAAGCGGAGGTCCGTTTCGAGTAAGCGTTTTTTCTTTTGCGCATCAGCGTGCGTCTGACATTGCTAAAATTTTCACTTCCTTTCTAACGTTAAAAGCGTTGTTTTGTTTTTTCCTCGCACACCTAGGCGTGCGAGCCTATCGGAATCAATGATCATCGAGCCCTAC
>SDVV010033822.1:0-11250 GCA_016164225.1 Gammarus roeselii
GAGTGTCTGACCATCTGCTGGTGGAAGGTAGATTAAGAGTGGAGCAGAAGTAGAAGGGCAACAAACGAGTGGGAGGAGGAAGAGAGGTAGTGAAAGTGGGTGAACTGAATGTGAAAAGTAGAGCCGAGGAGTTCCAGCAGGCGTTGAAGGAAGAATGTGACAACGTGAGAGGACAGGACCTGAGAGAAGTGGAGGAAGAATGGGAGACGTTAAGGGATGCGTTGCTGAGATGTACGAAGAAGGTGTGTGGTGCGCGCCGTGTGGGCGGGTGCAGAAGGAAAGGCTTCGAGTGGTGGAACGAGGAGGTCAAACTGGCGGTGGCACGAAAAAGAGGAGCGTTTGCAGGTGAAGTCGGAGGTAGCTTAAGAAAGCTACAAAGAGAGGAGAAACGAGGTGAAGCGGGTGGTGAGGAGGGCCAAAAGGGACGCTGATGCCAGGTGGGGCAGACGGTTGTGCCAGAATTTTGAGGAGAACAAAAAGAAGTTCTGGAAAGAGAGGAAGAGGGTGAGAAAGGGAGAGACCGGAAAGGAGGAAGTGGTGGAAGATGAAAACGGCCAGTTGTTGTTGGAAAGTGGTGATGTACGAGGTGGGCCGAGTATTTTGATGAGTTGTTCAATGTCGAGGATGACAGTGAGGCTGACATTGTTGCTGTGGGTGGTGATGCTCGGATGCCAGTTTTGGGAGAAAGACTTGTTGCGGACATTTATCAGGGAAGAGGTGCAGGAGGCGGTGGACGTGATGAAAGCAGGGAAAGTCCCTGGTTTGGATGGCGTTGCGACCGAATGCCTGAAGAAGGGTGGAGTAACGATTGTCGAATAGTTGGTGAGGTTGCTGAACCTATGTTTTGTGGCAGGCGTGGTACCGATTGAGTGGCGCAGTACCTGCATTTTTCCGCTATATAAGGGCAAAGAAGATAAAAATGAATGCTGCAACTCGAGAGGTATCAGTATGTTATGTGTGGTTGGTAAGTTGTACGGGAGAGTGCTGATCAAAAGGATTAGAGACTGTACGGACTGCGTAATTGGAGAGAAACAGTGTGGCTTTAGGAGTGGTAGAGGGTGTGCCGATCAGATTTTTGCAGCGAGACAGGTCTGTGAGAAGTACCTTGCTAAAGGAAAGGATGTGTTTTGGGCCTTCATGGCTCTGGAGAAGGCATACGACAGAATTGACAGGGAAGCGATTTGGAGGGTGTTGCGTTTGTATAGAGTGAGCGGACATCTCTTGTACGCGGTGCCGAGTTTCTATGTTGGCAGCCGAGCATGTGTCAGAGTGGGAAGTGAGCTGAGTGATTGTTTCACAGTGAAAGTGGGACTGACACGAGGCTGTGGGATGTCTCCCTTGCTGTTCAACCTCTATATGGATGGAGTGGTCAGGGAGGTGAACGCGAGTGTGCTGGGTCGTGGCTTGGAACTGTTGGAAGCGAAAGGGCGAAATTGGCAGTTGAGCCAGTTGCTATTTGCTGATGACACGGCCCTGGTTGCGGATTCAGAGGAGGAGCTCTATGTAGGCTAGTGTCTGAGTTTGGTAGAGTGTGTGGGAGGAGGAAGCTTCGAGTGAACGTTGGTTAGAGTAAAGATAAGAGATGCTCGAGGACTGCCGATGCGAACAAAAGTAGTGTCCCCTTAAATGGAGAGTTGTTGGAAGAAGTTCAGTGTTCTATGTATCTGGACTCCGATGTGGAAAAGACTGAACAAGTGGAAACTGAGGTGAAATTGTGAGTGAAGGAGGGATGTAAAGTGCTGGGTGCACTGAAGAGTGTAATGAGCTGTAGGACGTTGGGAATGGAAGCAAAGAGAGGAATGTATGAGGGTGCTGTTGTCCCAACTGTGCTCTACAGAGCTCCCCCAAGCTGAGACTTGGGGGGTGAGAGCAGAGGAGAGAAGAAGGTTAAATGTCTTCGAGATGAAATGTTTGAGGAGCATGGCTGGTTTCACGCTGAGAAACAGGATCAATAACGACGTGGTGTGAGCTGAAACGGGGATGGTGAAATAGTTAGAGGACAGAGTTGATTCGCGTGGTCTGAGAAGGTTCGGGTGGATGAAATGAGATTGGCGGAAAGTGTTGAAGGCAGAGGCGAGTAGACGTAGGCCTAGAGGGAGACCGAAATTTGGGTGGATGGATGGTGTGAAGCAGGCGTTAGGAAGGAGTGACTTGAGTGTTGAGGTAACGAAAAAGTGTGCAATGAATAGGCGTGAGTGGAGAATGTTTGAGAAAGGATGATATTTGACGCTGCCCTGTTGAGCTTTCCCGCGTATGGCATGTCGTTGAAAGACGAGATAGTTGTGGGCGGGAGGGCCCGGTCATCATGACACGGCAGGGGTAAACCAATCATAATGTCGGGCCTTGCTGCCGACACTTACCTCGGACCGCACTCATGATCCTGAGGATGTGTTGCGGGGTCTCCCTGCCGGACCCTTAAGCGCAAAAGGGCTAAGATATGTCAGTGAGTATGAGTGTGAGATGCGCTTTGTCGTCGGCGACCACCATTTGATAGGAAATTTGGCTCAGTGTCTGTATCTGTATTCTTAATAGCGAGATGTTAATTCGAGTGCGTGCAGCTCTGCAGAGAACACGAAGGCATCTTGTGCAAGGGTGGCCGAGCGTGAAGTTTCCCCGCACACGGCGGCACTCCGTCCGTGGTTTTGGAGCCATCACTGTATATAAGGCGGTACTCAGGGTATTGCTCCTCGAGTTGTCTCGAAAATTCCCGTCGGTACGCATTGGTTCGAGTCGATGCTTTAGGGTATATTTGTAAATCTAAGTTGATCAGCAGGTGGTTAATCATCCACGTTCTTGTATTGATTTGAAAAATTCGGTAGGAGAAAGAAATCTTAATAGCCATACGATTGATGTTCAGCGTGGCCAGTAATGTTCACGCTTAGGGAAAACGGCGGGCATATATTCTTCTCAGCAGCAATGAGGCGTTTATTAGAAATGTTTGTGACATTTTGAAATAGATTAGATTAGGGTGCGAGGCTTTCTAGCGCACTGGAGTCATCGTCCTTCTGGCGCCGAATGTCGAACCAGCAAACAGTGAGTTAGGTTAACTACTGCGCGAACAAACTTCTTTACGCGGCGAACGTCTATGGTATGTACGGGTGCCACAGAAAGTACAGGAACTCCTAAGGTGCTGAGACCTTATGGTCTCAGCACTCCTCGAATGGCAGTAAGGAGGAATAACACACTACCTACCCTGCTTCAGAGCCCCAATGATCCGCAGTGGTCCTTAAAGTGCCGGGGCATCACGCTCCAACACCTGCTGAGGGGGAAGATGAAGAAGAGACAGAAAACGGGGATCCCATGCATGTGATCTACACTAGGCGTAAAAAATTTCATACATGAGAACAGAAAGAATGGAAAGAAGAAGAAGGAATAGTCGTAGGAACAGGTTGCATGAAAGAAAGAGCGCAACTTGGCTGTCATTTACCACCCGAAAGGAGAATAGTTAGAACCGGTAGGTGTATGTTTGAGTGTGTGTGTCTGTGTGCGCGTGAGTGTTTGTGTGCAACGACCATTATGAGAGTTGTTAAGAAGTAGTCTGAGACAAGTTAAAGGAAATTTGAACTAAACGTAAGATGCAAATGAGGTAAATAAAAGGTAAGCAAATCAGGATGGGGGAGAAAAGGAGAGATAGTGAAGGGTGAAGAAGAGGGGAGTCTGAAGGGAAATAAGGGTGTTCACCTCCGGGTTGGGCCGTGACTCCATGCGGCCCGTGAACCTAACAGATGCTTAGGGGGAGTATTTTGAAAAAGTATTGTAGCGTGAATTCGTCTTTTCGGAGCGGAAGTGGAAGCTCGTTAGCTAGCAAGTTCAGAGATTCGATGAGAGTTGAACAAAACGCGATGGTTGTGATGCGCAGAGTTATTTGCCATGATCGAGAGGAGTTCGAGAGTGGTTGTGGCTGCTTAACCGTAAACAACGGCTCCTTAGTCAATGCGTGAGCGTATTATTGTTCTGAACAACGTCATGCCGGTGTCCACATCAACACCGAATTTCAGGAGTGTCAAGGAGGATAAGTCCCGTTGACCTTTAGCAACGGGTCTCCAGGGCTGTAATGTAGGGTCGCTATGTGAGTTCAGGGTTCCACTCAAGACCCAGGAATTTTATCGGTGCTTCGAATATTAGAGGTGTTTTGTGCAGCGTTAGGGCTGGTTTCAGGTGTGAACCGGGCATAAGGGTAGTAAAGACCATGCTTTTTGTTATAGAGGGTGAGAATCGGACACCCGTTCAAGTAAGCCCAGTTCCCGACTTGGTTTACACTCCTGGAGTTCATGTTGAATGTTAAAAAGCGAGAAGGAGATATATTGAATGGTGAGAAGTAGTGTGTAGTCCAAAGGGAAATTAGGTGCTCACACTACCTGTTATGCCGTGACTTCACGCGGCCCTTGAACCTGTCAGTTGCCCAAGGGGGTTTCTCTCGCAAGCAGCGTGCGTACTTCATTCCTGAAAAGTTCTTAGTCACAGGGCTCGTAGTTTCTCCCCACCCCCATCACCTCGTCTATTAGCTACTTCATGTCGCAGTGCTGATGGAACCCTATCCCAGCAGCCACGTACCTCATCGCTGAGCTTCTCCCAATCGGAGTGCTCGTGGCCTCTCACCGAACCCCAAAACCTCGTTCATTAGCTGCTTCTGCTTTATATCGCAGTGCTGGTGGCAATCTTTGGCAGCGTCCACGTACCTCATCTCTGAGCTTTTCCAAGTCGTAGTGCTCCTTATCACCTTCTTCCTCGTCCATAACGTCATAATCTTCGCCGTCTTCCTCGTCACTTTCCACTTCGGAGCCCGACAGCTCGGCCTCTTTCTCCAAAAAGTCCGCCCGGATGCCGCTGAAAATAACACCGAGAACGCAGTCAGAACGCTTGAAAGCCCCTGGTACTGGTGAAAGGTACAAAGATTGAGATTGCTTTCTACGCATCTATTATAGCGAGTAGATCACATTGCATGATTTCAATCTTAAAATATGTACCAAACTACCATAACAACCTCTCCATTAATCAGAAACAGCTATACCAACACCTAGGCCTTCAGCGCGAAAGGATGCGGCACTTCGAGTCGGGAGTGGGGTCTGGAATCAGTGTCAGAAGCAGGACCAGACATCTTTCACTGGGTTATCTCTGCCGCATTCAAATTGCCGGGCCCTGCCTTACCCACGTTCATTCCGCTTCTCTACACTGATCTCTCTCCTCTTTAAAGCCAACTTCACGCCATCCATCCACTCAAACTTCAGGCTTCCTCTCGGCCGGAGCCCACTCACCTTCGTTTACATACCTCCTTATCACCAATCTCTCATCCTCACTGTGTCCTAACCAGTTCAGAACACAAGAACCCACTCTGTCCTCTAAATTTCTCACCATCTCCGTTCTAATTCGAATGTCATCATTGACCCTGACCCTTAGGTTCATACAGACCATGACAAACATTTCGTCATAGAAACATTCAACTTTCTTCTCTCTTCCGCTCTCGCTCCTCACATCTCAGCCTCATAGAGCACAGTTGGGACAACTATTCCATTACATTCCTCTCTTTGCTTTTATGCCCTACGTCCTACAGCTCATTACCCTCTTCAGTGCACCCAATTCCTTTCCTCCTACACCAGCCCGCCCCCACACATTTCTCGTACATCTTATCAACGCATCTTTAAGGTTTTAAATTCTTTCTTAACATTCCCTAGGCCTTACTCTTGCTCAATGTCATATTCCTTCTTCAATGCCTACTGAAGCCCCTCTGCTCTACTTGCCACATTCAGTCAACTATCTCTTCCTCCTCCTACTACTCTTGTTCCCCATTCACACGAGCTTTCTTCATCTTCCTTCCCTTAGTAGATCATGACATTCTACCACCCTCTCAACCAATAGTCTCCCTACGACTCGCCTCGAAAATAACAAAATAAACACACATATAGATACGCAGACCAACTTTTTGATAAACGCCCAAGCCAGGATAAAACTTCAGCAACAAGTCTTACCCGCGCTTCCGGTCCTTGAAGCCAGCAAACTTGTCTTCAGAGACTTCATTCTCGTCATCATCATAGATCACGAATTTCGGCTTGGCCATCACCTCTTCTTCTTCCTCTTCCTCCTCCTCCTGTTCTTCATCATCATCATCTCCATCTTTTCTGACGGCATTGGTTGCATCTTCTTCATCATCGTCGTCGTCGTCTGCAATAAGAACAGGCCTGAAGTGCACCACCACACCAAAAATGAAAGCAAACCATAGAAGTGTGATGAGACGTAGGTTGCTGAATAAAAATATAAAAGGATCAGAAAGTAACACATACAAAAAGTATCCTTGTTGGGTTTTTGGTGGGAGACGCATTCAAAAATTAGTAAAGCCATAAGATGCAGAGAGGCTGCTGCCTCCAACATGCAAGCGACTCATGAGGTCATAGCTAAGTTGAGGATAAAATTAGAGAAATTCCACCGAAATGAAAGAAAGTCTAAATGCAACACATTTGCAAAATACTCTGAATTGAAGTGGCTCAGTGCAATTGATTGGCACATTTTCATTCATGAAGTGCTGCAAGGTTACGAACCTCAAAAAGAACAACACACTTGCTGAATATGCAGCCATGAACCCCTTGCATACCGTCCAACATGATGATACGCTTCCTCGTCTTGGTGTCACCCGACTGCTCCTCTTCTTCCTCCTCCTCGCTAGCACTACCGTCTTCACTCTCCTTAGCGGGTGCTGTTTCCGTGTTAGCCAATGGCGCCACAACGGGGACAACAGTGGCAGTAGAGACAGCTTCTGTTCTTGGCACTGGTGGGGGCTGACTCTTGGAGGCAGACTTCCCGCGAGTGAAGAATGAGGTGAGCTTTGCTTGGCCTTTTGCACATTGGGACGCTTTACTGCCCTTGGCCCGCAGGGGTTGCCTGTAAATGCAGAGAAAAAACGTTAACTGAGTAAGTAAGATGCGCGAACCACACAGACCAGGGATACAAGGAGTCAGTACTTGGAGTTCATAATGGAGTGTGAACACATAATATTAAAAAATTATCGACAATACAAAGAATAAACTGTCGCACTTCAATTTGTCGCAATGGAACTTCATCAAGGTCAACCAAAACCCACTGGAAACTAGCCACGCATAATGACCATTTTTACTCCGAACTTGTTTTTTGATGAGATAACACGAGACTAGACAGATGAGTTTAGAGATTAGGTTAGGAGTCCTAGTTAAGATCTTCAGCTTAGGTGAAAAGGAAGAAGAGATGAGAAACGGGAATCCCATGCATTATATCTACCCTCGGGTAGGGATTTTAATGCACGAGAGCGGAGAGCAACAACAAAGTAGAAAAGAGGCAGCGATCACGACGTCCAGCATCGTCTGATACATATAAAAAATGTTATATGTCGACAGGATTCAGTAGGGAAAATTAAAATTGAAGCATACAGATACAGACACTAGGCCGAATCCCCCAGGATGGGGGGTGGCCGCCGGCAAGGCGCATCACACACCCCTACACGCTAACACACAGACCTTAGCCCTTTTGCATTAAAGGTCCGGCCAGAAACCCCACAACACACTCTGAGTCACGAGTGCGGTCCGAGGTCCTCGTCAGCAGCAGGGCCCGACAGCGTGACCGGTTTACCCCTGCCGCGTCATGATGGCCGGGCTCCTCCCCACCCACGGCCATACCGTTTCTCAATGAGATGCCAAGGGATGGAAACCTCATCAGGGCAGCGTCAAAAAATCAATCATTCACAACCATTCTCCACTCACGCCTATTCATTGCACGCTCTCTCGCTACTTCCACGTTCAAGTCTCTCCTACCCAACGCCTGTTTCACACCATCCATCAACCCAAACTTCGGTCTACCTCTAGGCCTACGGCCACTCGCCTCTGCCTTCATCACCTTTTTCACCAATCTCCCTCCCTCCATCCTCACTATGTGCCGGAACCATCTCAGAACACGCAAATCCACTCTGTACTCCAACTTCTCAACTATCCCTGTTCTGATTCGAACCACGTCGTTAGTGAACATGTCTCTTGGCGACACTCCAGCCACGCTCCTCCAACATTTAATCTCGAAAACATTCAACCATCTCCTCTCCTGTGGGCTCACCCTGAAGTCTCAGCTCCGCATAGCACAGTTGGGACAACGACAGCCTCATAGAACCCTTTCTTTGCATTCATCCCCAACGTCCGGCAGCAGCACTTTACATCCCGCCTTAACCTCAGTTTACACTAGTTCAGTCTTCTCCACGTGGAAGCCCAAATACTAAAACAGTTAACTTCTTCCAGCAACTCTCTATCGAAGAGGACTCTAATTCTGGTCGCATCGACAGACCTTGAGGATCTCATTCCTTTACCCACGTTCACTCGAAGCTTCCTTCTATCACACACTCTACCAAATTCAGACACTAGCCTACGTAGCTTCTCCTCTGAATCCGCCACCGCCGTCGTTTCATCCACCAACGGCAACTGGCTCAACTGCCAACTCCGCCCGTTCGCTTCCAACAGCTCTAAGCCTCGTACCAGCACACTCGCGTTCACCTCCCTGACCACTCCATCCATGTTGAGATTGAACAGCCAGGGAGACATCACGCAGCCTTGTCTCAGACCCACTTTCACTGTGAACCAATCACTCACCTCGTTTCTCAATCTGACACATGCTCGGCTGCCAACATAGAAACTCTGCACTGCTTTCAACAGATTTTCGCCCACTCCATACAAACGCAACACCCTCAACAGCATTCCCCTGACGATCCTGTTGAATGCCATTTGAAGCATGAATTCCATGAATAACCTTCTCAACAAATGCTCTTTACAACTTTGAAATGATTATTGAAAAAACGTTGCATATAACTGTTGTATTTCACAAGATCTTTCAAACGATGTATTGCTCGTCATAACATTTTCATAACTGTTAAAGCCTCAGTAATAAAAAAAATGAAATTTCAAGCATCAAAAAAAAAAAGTGTATGATAGCACAAAAGGGCTAAGTTGTGTGAGTGTAAGCGTATGAGGGTGGAACGTGCGCCTTGCCGTCGGCCACCCCTCTTCTAGGGGATGCGGCCTAGTGTCTGTATCTGTATGATAGCTGTACCCCATGAAGGCATTCAATGAATGTTTTGCTTGTCATGATTACTAAATAGTATTAACCCTCGCCCAGGGGAAAAGGACATGCATCTTTCGCGTTTTGTTTAATCGCTGTGGCTTAACTAGACGCCCGATCGATTCAAAACTTTTTTCACATAGTATTTGGGTGTAATCAACTTTTAAAAAATACAGCACATTTATATATTTATTCTATTTTCTTTGCCAGACCTACAAACGATAGGTATGTAGGAAACATTGAATGTTTTCGTGGTATTCGGCCCTCCTTTCGTCTCTATGCCCGGTAGTTTTTGATATTTTCTGGTGGAGAAAAGCACGGGAAATTCAGTGGCGCAATCAGAAATTGATATCTCAATTACTTTTGATATATTGCTAGGCTGAAACAGGAATTTTAAAATGACGCATTATTTATTTCCGTTTTTTTGGCGTAACTCTTTTTTTCAATTGTAGATAGACTCAATCTGATTTCAGATATGGAATAAAGACATTTTTCCAAGCAGAAAAGATACTAATGAAAATCATGCTATGTCGAATAGTTTTTCTCGTTTTTATATCGACAGTGGAGCGGGTGGTGAGGAGAGCCAAAAGGGACGCTGATGCCAGGTGGGGCAGACGGTTGTGCCAGAATTTTGAGCAGAACAAAAAGATGTTCTGGAAAGAGGTGAAGAGGGTGAGAAAGGGAGAGACCGGGAAGGAGGAAGTGGTGAAAGATGAAAACGGCCAGTTGTTGTTGGAAAGTGGTAATGTACGGAAGAGGTGGGCCGAGTATTTTGATCAGTTGCTGAATGTCGAGGATGACAGAGAGGCTGACATTGTTGCTGTGGGTGGTGGTGCTCGGATGTCAGTTTTGGGAGAGAGACTCACTGCGGACATTACCAGGGAAGAGGTGCAGGAGGTGGTGGACGTGATAAAAACAGGGAAAGCCCCTGGTTTGGATAGAGTTGCGACCGAGTGCCTGAAGAAGGGTGGAGTAACAATCGTCGAATGTTGGCGAGGTTACTGAACTTGTGTTTTGCGGCAGGCGTGGTACCGAGTGAGTGACGCAGTGCCTGCATTGTTCCACTATATAAGGGCAAAGGAGATAAAAATGAATGCTGGAACTCGAGAGAGGTATCAGTCTGTTATGTGTGGTTGGTAAGTTGTACGGGAGAGTGCTGATCAAAAGGATTAGAGACTGAACGGACTGCGCAATTGGAGAGGAACAGTGTGGCTTTAGGAGTGGTAGATTTTTGCAGTGAGACAGGTATGTGAGAAGTACCTTGCAAAAGGAAAGGATGTGTTCTGGGCCTTCATGGATCTGGAGAAGGCATACGACAGAATTGACAGGGAAGCGCTGTGGAGGGTGTTGCGTTTGTATGGAGTGGGCGGACATCTGTTGGAAGCAGTGCAGAGTTTTTATGCTGACAGCCGAGCATGTGTCCAGAGTGGGGAGCAAGGTGAGTGATTGGTTCACAGTGGAAGTGGGACTGAGACAAGGCTGCGTGATGTCTCCCTGGCTGTTCAACCTCGATATGGATGGAGTGGTCAGGGAGGTGAACGCGAGTGTGCTGGGTCGTGGCTTGGAACTGTTGGAAGCGAATGGGCGGAGTTGGCAGTTGAGCCAGTGTTGCCATTTGCTGATGATACGGCCCTGGTTGCGGATTCGGAGGAGAAGCTATGTAGGCTAGTGTCGGAGTTTGGTAGAGTGTGTGCGAGGAGGAAGCTTCGAATGAACGTGGGTAGGAGTAAAGTAATGAGATGCTCGAAGAATGTCGATGCGATCAAAATTAGTGTCACCCCAAATGTAGAGCTCTTGGAGGAAGTTCAGTTTTTTAAGTATCTGGGCTCCCATGTGGAGAAAAATGAACTAGTGGAAACTGAAGTGAAGGTGCGAGTGAAGGAGGGATGTTAAGTGTTGGGTGCACTAAAGAGTGTAATGAGCTGTAGGACGTTGGGGATGGAAGCAAAGAGAGGGCTGTATGAGGGTGTTGTTATCCCAACTGTACTCTACAGAGCTGAGGCTTGGGGGGTGAGAGCAGAGGAGAGAAGAAGGTTGAATGTTTTCGAGATGAAGTGTTTGAGGACCATGTCTGGAGTAACGCTGAGAGACTGGATCACCAACGACGTGGTTCGAATCAGAACAGGGATGGTGAAGAAGTTGGAGAACAGAGTGGATTCGCGTGTACCGAGATGGTTCGGGCACATGGAG
>SDVV010033823.1:0-11250 GCA_016164225.1 Gammarus roeselii
AACTGCTGATGCATATGAGTACGGGAATGAACGTACTGGTGAAGGTATATAAAATATATCCTTCCCCCTGGCGTGCCCTCCCACCTTTGCCAGCAGAAAGGATGACATGGACGGCCCGCGCAAGCCCTTCACTGTAAGAAGCATGCCTGTAAGCGTCCCCTTCCTCCTCTGCCCGCACAGAGTATGACAGGGACAGCCCGCGCCAGCCCTTCACTGTAAGAAGCATGCCTGTAAGCGTCCCCTCCCTCCTCTGCCCGCACAGAGTATGACAGGGACAGCCCGCGCCAGCCCTTCACTGTAAGAAGCATGCCTGTAAGCGTCCCCTTCCTCCTCTGCCCGCACTGAGTATGACAGGGACAGCCCGCGCCAGCCCTTCACTGTAAGAAGCATGCCTGTAAGCGTCCCCTCCCTCCTCTGCCCGCACAGAGTATGACAGGGATGGCCCGCGCCAGCCCTTTACTGTAAGAAGCATGCCTGTAAGCGTCCCCTCCCTCCTCTGCCCGCACAGAGTATGACAGGGACGGCCCGCGCCAACCGTTCACTGTAAGAAGCATGCCTGTAAGCGTCCCCTTCCTCCTCTGCCCGCACAGAGTATGACAGGGACGGCCCGCGCTAGCTCTTCACTGTAAGAAGCATGCCTGTAAGCGTCCCTTCCTCCTCTGCCTGCAGTGAGGATGACAGGGATGGCCCGCGCCAGCCCTTCACTGTAAGAAGCATGCCTGTAAGCGTCCCCTTACTCCTCTGCCTGCAGTGAGGATGACAGGGATGGCCCGCGCCAGTTATTCACTGTAAGGAGCATGCCTGTAAGCGTCCCCTTCCTCCTCTCCCTGCAGTGAGGATGACAGGGATGGCCCGCGCCAGTCATTCACTGTAAGAGGCAAGCCTGTAAGCATCCCTTTCTCCTCTGCCTGCAGTGAGGATGACAGGGATGGCCCACGCCAGTCATTCACTGTAAGAGGCATGCCTGTAAGCGTCCCTTCCTCCTCTGCCTGCAGTGAGGATGACAGGGATGGCCCGCGCCAGTCATTCACTGTAAGAGGCATGCCTGTAAGCTTCTTCCAATGGCTACAATTGCTCTTGCATTTGCATATCAAATCATGAGCGAATGGTGCAAAGGGGGTGGGGTAGCAGTGTGTGGAGAGGGTCGGGTGTGCGGTCGCTGCACCATATGAGGGGGGAAGGATAAGGAGCGTGCGGAAGGGTGCAGTGTGGAGAGGGTTGGGTGTGAGGTCGCTGCCCCATATGAGGGGGGAAGGATAAGGAACGTGCGGAAGGGTGCAGTGTGGAGAGGGTTGGGTGTGAGGTCGCTGCCCCATATGAGGAGGGGAGGATAAGGAGCGTGCGGAAGGGTGCAGTATGGAGAGGGTTGGGTGTGAGATCGCTGCCCCATATGAGGGGGAAGGATAGGGAGCGTGCGGAAGGGTGCAGTGTGGAGAGGGTTGGGTGTGCGGTCGCTTTCCCATATGAGGGGGGAAGGATAAGGAGCGTGCGGAAGGGTGCAATCAAGTATCCGCTGTAGACGGTCATCAACAATTATTACTTCACAATGTTAGATCGCTACAAGCATGACCCAGAAATGAATTTAACGCTATTCTTCATCCATGAGCTGGCCAAGTACGCATTACTTACAGCAATCTAACCCCCACCTTGATAGCAAATTCAGTACCGCGTGTATTAATGGAGCCTGACAGAGACATACATTACAACAGGTCCTATACGACAGGCTGACAAATGACATTGGCAGCCACCAGAATAGTCCCGAGCGACGTACGAGACGCTGTAGCCACGAGCCCCATGTGTATATAGGCTTCAACAACTGCAGCCTAGACATCGTTAGGGTGTCTGTGATACAACAATAGTATAAGCAATGCTCGTCCACGAGTCCTCCATTCAGCTGTGATCTTGACCAACCTTCTAAAGCAGCAAGTACTGGTAATCCCGACCGAGTACACTGCTAATTGAACAGGGCAAAAACGATGGCATGGGCTTGCCACGGCGTTTAAAAGTGATCGCCGCAGGAGCCTTATGAGCAGCCTCAGGACTATCCTAACGAGCAGCAGCAGCGGCGCGAGGGTGATCGCTGAAGCCGAAGACTAGTGTTTTTGTCGAGACTGTTTTGAGGAGACGGGGAGGTCCCGTTGTATGGGAAGCACTGCAGGTATTGTGCCAATGCTTTGGACTGCATGTCCTGTTTACAGCGAGAAGCAATCCGGGAGCCCCGCGTCTTCCTAAGCAGGGATGGCCCGCGCTGTGCAGCCTAATAATAGTTGTGCAGCCGAGCTTGTCTCGTATTAGGGAAGGCAAACAATTGACCTGACGAACAATCAATTCGCCATTTTTTCAAAGGAACAGCTTGAAAGAAGCTTGGACGGGAAGGAACAGCTTGCAAGAAGCTTGGACGAGAAGGAACAACTTGCAAGAAGCTTGGACGGGAAGGAACAGCTTGCAAGAAGCTTGGACGGGAAGGAACAGCTTGCAAGAAGCTTGGACAAGAAGGAACAGCTTGCAAGAAGCTTGGACGGGAAGGAACAGCTTGCAAGAAGCTTGGACGGGAAGGAACAGCTCGCAAAAAGCTTGGACGGGAAAGAACAGCTTGCAAGAAGCTTGGACGGGAAGGAACAGCTTGCAAGAAGCTTGGACGGGAAGGAACAGCTTGCAAGAAGCTTGGACGGGAAGTGACGAGAAGTGACGGTGAGCGTGACGGTGGTGGACTCACAAGTTGACAGCCCTCTAGCGGTGAGATCGTGGGCCTACGGACTGAGCAAAGGCAGGAGGAAGGACGGTATGCTGTGACACCAATTAAGAGCCTCTGAACATTTAAATATAAGTCAATGAGACCAGAGGACTACGTTCCTTAGAACGTGAGGGTCGTAAGAACCGATGAGCCGTTGCGACAGTCTGTGAGTCATGGAATAGAGAGAAAGAGGAGACCAACAAAACAAACAGTGTGTGGGATGAGACGCCGGCAAGCAGTGGGAACAGGTCATGAAGAAGTGCATGCATGAGAACTACTAGCTCTGCATGCACTGCACGGTGCCCGCTCTCAAGCAGCAAGGTAGCAAGCAGTGCACTTGAGATGCAAGGCACGACACTGGGAGGAGGAAGCAGGCAGACACGAGCGCTGATTGTCTCAGCAAGAAAAGGGAAGGCAGTTGCAGTTAACTAGACATTGTGCGCCACATCGGAATGATGATGCCTCAACATTATCTGTTACTTGAAAGAAAATAGCAGGATTTGTCGTCATCATCATTTCATTGTGATAATTAAGATTCAGTTTGAAATTCCAAAAAACATTTTTCCGAGTGAAGTCGAATTGTTCGCACACGGCGACTATCGAAACTAAAAGTTTGATAACTATCACGCAAATCATTCCATAGCACCAGCCGGCAGGCCTGGTACAATAAACGATTGTACACAATCATTACGAGACCTTACTGTCAGCATTATAACAACGCTTCTCATCACGTTGCCCTAGGCTGACAGACCTTGCAGCCAATAACACAAGGGTGAGTGAGATCGGAGCCCCGTGGATGAACCTACATCTCAGCTCCTAAAGTTGAGAAGTCTTAGCGACTTCCATAGGAACGTTCAAATGCACAGGCGAACCGGCGAACGGATGGACACTTCTTAGAAATTAGTGTTCGAAACATTTCCGAATACATGATACTGATAATTCAACTTAAAAAATAACGGCACTGTTTCCACGATGTCTCCCTGCTACCGAAGGGAGACCTAATAAACATGGCAATATCTTTGCATGTACTATGAATATAAAGAACTTATAAATTAGTAGCAAGAACATCAAATTGATCGTAACATTGAAAGGTTTCATTATTTGTTTTAATCACAGCATTGACGCTGCTTGACGCCAAATCTTCCCATTTAATTTTACGGTGGTGACGGTTAAAAAGATCGTGTCAACATGAATACATTCTTATTATACATGAAGAATAAATATCCACACACCCACAAAACAAATCACGCTATCATTTGCCAGAACCATGGGCTCCATGTTATGAGCGCACACAAGAAGAGGTTGGAAAAGATTCCTTGAAAACTACGCAACTACAGTAGAGTTAATTAAATGCTTCTCTTTAACGTAGCGCTCAACCAACCAGGCAGTGAACACCAACATGGTAGAGAAGAACCATGACACTGCAGGGCTGCATAGGTCACTGAGAAGGACGGTGGGGCTGCTAGCCGCTAGGAGCTTTGGTGTGGCTCAGGTCACCTTCAGAAGCCTGGCATGACAGGACGCTCCCCGGGCAGCCTGTTCTACAGCTTCGGCACACGCCCCTCCAGCAAAGAGGAGCGGAGGAGATTATTTAAGTAGAAAGACGGACAAAAAGAGCAGCGCATCTCTCACACAGCTGACGTCGGGAGGGTAGCAAGCTCAGATCTTCACGGGGCACTGAACGGGTGGACTAAGTAAGGATCAGTGCAGGAAGGGAATGCCGATGAGCTGTGGTGGTGATTGCTATCAATACTGAGAAGCAACACCGTTCGTTAACTGATTAACTCACGGATTAACTCTTATCCTTCACTACAAACGATCAACCCACAAGCGGCGCGTGAATGCTGTAGGGGGTCCAGTTCTGTTGAAGAATGAAATCACACGCGAATGATGTCTCCCGACAACAAATTTTTGAAGCACTCGTAAGAAAGCATGGCGCGCGTCATAGCCTTGCTTTCCGGGTTAACCATGCAAGAAGAGCCAGCGGGCGGGTTGAGGATGGCCTAATGTAGAGGAAACTGATGTCACACAGCGAGGCTGGAGGAAAGCGTGGGCACCCTCCAACGACTGCTTCCCGGATTAACCAACAAGAGGTTGCGGGGGGTTGAGGACGGCCTGATGTAGAGGAAACTGACGTCACACAGCAAGGCTGGAGAAAAGCGTGGGCACCCTCCAACGACAGCTTCCCGGATTAACCAACAAGAGGTTGCGGGCGGGTTGAGGACGGTCTAACGAGGAGGAAACTGACGTCCCACAGCAAAGCTGGTCCCCGGCGGCAGGCGTGGGCACACTCCAACGACTGCTGCAAGACATGTCTTCGAAATGGTCGCATTGATGCAGCAAGAAACATGCCACGAACCATCGCCTAAAATCAATGTTAACTATGTAACAGGCACTATGACCCTAGGATCTATCAGCAACTATGACTGAACACGGATTGATGCATTGGGAATTCGTAGGGAAACGAGGTACTCATCGCACGACTCATTTTCAAATGAAGGATAAAAATTGGAAATGGAGTGCGATAAATAATGCAAAACTGAGAGCGAAGAGTGAACAGCTCCCGCCAAAATGTTGCTGTAGACTTAACAAGTGTGCTGCCGTCTGTAACTTTATGCAATTTCATACGTCAGTTAGGAACGAGTTAGTCGTGGAAGACGATTAGTCGTTGATGACGGTGAGTCGTTCAAACTCACTGATATCAACAGGAATTGATCTCATAATAAATCGTATACCCGGAACAGTGATTATTTTGCTCTCGACATGTTGTAAAGCAAATTGATGGTGTCTGAAGTTACACTGGCATTTGCCGTCATGACATCAGAGCATTTGGATATCAGAAGTGTACAACACACCTGTTGCGTAGACTACACATCTTGGTTCTCGCATTGAGCGCCGCCCAGCAACAGTCAACGGATGACTGGTCAGAATCTGCGGCGTGAGGAAGGTTCATAACCCGACGGCAGCGCCACAAAGCAAAGTGGCGTCAGTCCCTGGCCGCTCGCCCTCCCCAGCTAATGATGACCCGACAGCAGCGCCACATAGCAAAGTGGCGTCAGTCCCTGGTGGCTCGCCCTCCCCAGCTAATGATGACCCGACAGCAGCGCCACATAGTAAAGTGGCGTCAGTCCCTGGTGGCTCGCCCTCCCCAGCTAATGATAACCCGACAGCAGCGCCACATAGCACAGTGGCGTCAGTCCCTGGCGGCTCGCCCTACCCAGCTAATGACGTCCCGACATTAGCGCCACACAGCACAGTGGCGTCAGTCCCTGGTGGCTCGCCCTCCCCAGTTAATGACGACCCGACAGCAGCGCCACACAGCACAGTGGCGTCAGTCCCTGTCGGCTCGCCCTCCCCAGCTAATGACGTCCCGACAGCAGTGCCAAAGACACAGTGGCGGCAGTCCCTGGTGGCTCGCCCTCCCCAGCTAATGACGTCCCCTGAGCGGTATTCGACCACCAGCCGACACCAGGGGGCAGCAAGGGCAGTAGCGCTAACGAGGCGTAGGGACTGGGAGCCGCCAATGACGCGATGAAAACAGGAGAGATCTGGAGGTAGTTCAACTATACCTAAATGAGTCAAGGCCGTGGGAGGAATGAAGGGAAATTACATACGCACAGCGGTAAAAGTTAAGGGTCAGCCAGAATCCCTTACCCGGACTATGACTCTAGAACAGCCAACCTGTAAGGTAACCCTGTCACTTTGCCCGGGAAACCAGCAGTTGGTGTGTGTGGTCGCACACGCCAATACGGTGTTACCAGCAGTTGGTGTGTGTGGTCGCACACGCCAATACGGTGTTACCAGCAGTTGGTGTGTGTGGTCGCACACGCCAATACGGTGTTACCAGCAGTTGGTGTATGTGGTCGCACACGTAAATACGGTGTTACCAGCAGTTGGTGTGTGTGGTCGCAGACGCACTACGGTGTTACCAGCAGTTGGTGTGTGATCGCACACGTGAATACGGTGTTACCAGCAGTTGGTGTGTGTGGTCGCACACGCCAATACGGTGTTAGCAGCAGTTGTTGTGTGTGGTCACACGCCAATACGGTGTTACCAGAAGTTGATGTGTGTGGTCGCACACGCAAATACGGTGTTAGCAGCAGTTGTTGTGTGTGGTCACACGCCAATACGGTGTTAACAGCAGTTGGTGTGTGTGGTCGCACACGCCAATACGGTGTTACCAGCAGTTGATGTGTGTGGTCGTACACGCCAATACGGTGTTAGCAGCAGTTGTTGTGTGTGGTCACACGCCAATACGGTGTTACCAGCAGTTGCTGTGTGTGGTCACACACGCCAATACGGTGTTACCAGCAGTTGATGTGTGTGGCCGTACACGCCAATACGGTGTTAGCAGCAGTTGTTGTGTGTGGTCACACGCCAATACGGTGTTACCAGCAGTTGCTGTGTGTGGTCGCACACGCCAATACGGTGTTAGCAGCAGTTGTTGTGTGTGGTCACACGTCAATACGGTGTTACCAGCAGTTGATGTGTGTGGTCGCACACGCCAATACGGTGTTACCAGCAGTTGGTTTGTGTGATCGCACACGTGAATACGGGGTTACCAGCAGTTGGTGTGTGTGGTCGCACACGCCAATACGGTGTTACCAGCAGTTGGTGTGTGTGATCGAACACGTGAATACGGGGTTACCAGCAGTTGGTGTGTGTGGTCGCACACGCCAATACGGTGTTACCAGCAGTTGGTGTGTGTGATCGCACACGTGAATACGGGGTTACCAGCAGTTGGTGTGTGTGGTCGCACACGCCAATACGGTGTTAGCAGCAGTTGTTGTGTGTGGTCACACGCCAATACGGTGTTACCAGCAGTTGATGTGTGTGTGGTCACACACGCCAATATGGCGTTCACTCACAAATTACGCGATCAAGTCGCATTTGTTTGCCGATCCTCGCAGTTCAATTACTAACAGTCTGCTAGCCACTAGCGCCTGGACGCCGATGAGGCGGCAGCGTTCAGTCAAGAGAATGAACCGTTCCGGGCCGTGCCAAACATGACGTAGTGCAAAACGCCTTCATAGGACATTGCCAACAAGCGCTGGAGTGAAGCAGGCGCTGATGACCCTTGCGCAACGTTTCGCGCACGCGCAATCAAGGTGAAAGAGCTGCTGAGGCTCTGTGGTGCCCCAGAGGCATCGGCAACTGCAGGGAACAGAGGGTTCGGCAGAGCATCGCATCGCCGTCTTTAGACAGGGAGTATTGCTCGGCCCCGTCGATAGCTGCACACCACCCCGCCACTTGACATGAAATATTGCTCAGCCTCGTTAGGAACCCCCCGCAAGCCCCGTCACAAAACAGGGAGCATCTCTCAGCTCGTGAATAGCCCCGAACCGCTCCGTTACTAGACAGTAAGCAATTTTAGCCCCGTCCATATCCCCACACAAAGCACCCCGTCGCTTGGCAAGGAGTATCGCTCACCCCGAGAATAGCCCCACACCACCTTGCCACGCGACAGGGATCACCTCTCGCCCCGTCAATAGCGCCACACCGGGACGCCTCGTCACTTGACATAGAGCATCGACTCAACCCCGTCAATGACCCACACCGCCTCGTCACGAGACAGGGAACAACCTCTCAGCCCCGTCAATAGCCCAACACTGGGGTTTCTCGTCAGTAGACAGGGAAAATCGCTGGGCCCCGTCACTAGACAAATCTGCCTCCGACAGAAGCGGCAGTACGGAGCGTGACGGCCTCATAGGGAGAGTCTGTAGCCGTCTGAGCCGACGCACGGGAGGAAAAGGAAAGCGGCGCCGCGACGGTCTGCGTGACGCGACGAGCGGCGCGAGTGGTAGGCTCTGGAGGCTTAAGCTTAGACGGACAAATCGTCTTTCCCCTCATCAAACTCACACCAACTCCATGTTGAGGAGCGGTACCCGTGAGAGGATACCTTAAACTCACACCAACTCCATGTTGAGGAGCGGTACCCGTGAGAGGATACCTTATTCCAGGTCAGTCGCTCGTCGTGGTATTTGATCAGGTTCATAGCTTGGATAACTCCTTTCAGGTTGAAGGGCCTCTCTCGATCAGCTGCAACGCTGCCGGCACCTATCATAATGCCAACCAGGGAGACGGTGGACCGCAAACACGTATTACTGTCAAACAGCGCATGGAAGATGTATTACAATTAGAGTACACATTGCTTTGAACCAAAATTCTAATTGATGGAACGGGTACGATACAAAGAAACACAGCTATTAGGTGAAATCTTATAACAGGCACGTCATGCAGGTAGTACAGTTTGAAGGGTGCGTACTGAAATGGTTGCTCTCTCCAAATCTTCCTGTAATGCATTTTATTCCTAGCGTGGCTGCTAATGCACAGTTCTGAGGAACATCTGCCCTGATGAGGCTTCCCCACCTCCTCCCAGCCTGCCAGCCAGCCTCCATCCCGTCGCGTTTAACAGCTTTTAGCAGCATTTTCTTGTCATGGCCCCGCACTGTCCCTTGCAGGCGCCAGACCCGTTCCCACAGGCCCCCTCCGTCTGGCTCGGTGGGGCACCCCAGCATCCGCAACCTCACAGGATACGGGCGAGCAGGAGACCCCCCTCGTGGTGACGTCATCACGAGGATCAGACATCATGAGAAGAGACCCAACTATGTGTAGCACTGACGAGTTGGCCTCACCCAGTGATGTGTGGCGCTGCAGCTGAGGTGAGCAAACAGTGCCACTGCTGGCAACGCACTGCTGGCAACGCACTGCTGGCAACGCACTGCTGGCAACGCACTGCTGGCAACGCACTGCTGGCAACGCACTGCTGGCAACGCACTGCTGGCAACGATACGGCAGAAACGGATCGCATTTTACAATTTATTAAAGATGGCAAGCATTAATCCATAGTATTGCTCTGTAATCAATGTATTTTTCGCAGCTTGGATGCAGTGCCAGGCGTGGCACTACGGACTGATTAACGGAAGCAAGGAATTGTTCACTAGTAAGTTAGTCCAGCGTTCGCACGGTAGATGAGGGAATAATCCCGATACGCCCATCACAAAGAGAAGTTAGTATAGCGTTCTCACGGTAGATGAGGGAATAATCCCGATATGCCCATCACATAGAGAAGTTAGTCTAGCGTTCACACGGTAAATGAGGGAATAATCCACATATGCCTAACACATAGAGAAGTTAGTCTAGCGTTCACACGGTAAATGAGGGAATAATCCACATCTGCCCATCACAAAGAGAAGTTAGTCTAGCGTTCGCACGGTAGATGAGGAAATAATCCCGATATGCCCATCACAAAGAGAAGTTAGTCTAGCGTTCACACGGTAGATGAGGAAATAATCCCGATATGCCGATCACCAAGAGAAGTTAGTCTAGCGTTCACACGGTAGATGAGGAAATAATCCCGATAAGCCCATCACAAAGACAAGAATTGTTTTATAACAGTGTGCATGGTCTTAACCCGTCTAGTCATGGGCGTGGTGAGAAGAGACATCGAGGTGAGTCGATCGTGAGAGAGCCTGGGTTGGACTCTCTGACATCCTTCCCTCCCTCCCCTAATTCCCTGCTAGCGAATGTTGGTTGTATCCACTATCTGGATGGTCTCTCTTGGTATCGTGTGTAAGATAAAAGTTTGTCTCTACGTTGGAGTAAAATCCTTCGAGGGAGATAGCATTAAAAGAAGCATCATGGTGAGGTAAAGTACTATTACACTGGAGTCAGTAGTAAACGGTTTCAACAATGAATGATGTGGGAAAACCCTTTCATTGAGAGGATATCAAAGGGAGGGAAGCGCACATTTCTGACCCCATTTGGCCTCGGTTGCCTGAGCAGGGCCTCGACCATTCAAGCCGCATTAAGAGTATCATCAGAGTCTACCGGAGAGTCTTGGAATGTTGGCGTGTCGCTCTCGGTGCCCAAGATACACGTACCTACGGCTACTTTAGCTTCACACCTTAGCTTGAATAAGTTGCATAATCTAATCTTCATGTTTAAGTAAAAATACGTAGACTGCAGTTAAGCCATGACATCGGAGTTGAAAAAGGACTGTACTGAGTTCGAAAAAATCAAGGCTATCAAAGTTAACGGACGTCACAACAACTATGTTTTCTCCGTTCAGCTGGATTTTGTATTCATTAAATGAGAATATGGTCGATATTTAATGTATATATTAATACTATAAGCCACACTAGGAATTCTCCCTATGAAGGTAAAGGGAGAAACTCATACAGTAGCCGCGGATAGCGGGCAATGATGACAGAGCTATTAATCTAGCGTCCCCACGGTAGCCGCGGATAGCGGGCAATGATGACAGAGCTATTAATCTAGCGTCCCCACGGTAGCCGCGGATAGCGGGCAATGATGACAGAGCTATTAATCTAGCGTCCCCACGGTAGCCGCGGATAGCGGGCGATGATGACAGAGCTATTAATCTAGCGTCCCCACGGTAGCCGCGGATAGCGGGCAATGATGACAGAGCTATTAATCTAGCGTCCCCACGGTAGCCGCGGATAGCGGGCAATGATGACAGAGCTATTCATCTAGCGTCCCCACGGTAGCCGCGG
>SDVV010033824.1:0-11250 GCA_016164225.1 Gammarus roeselii
GGAACAAGGGACACCTCTTCCCTCACATGATGGGCAATAATGGTAGGAACAAGGGACACCTCTTCCCTCACATGATGGGCAATAATGGTAGGAACAAGGGACACCTCTTCCCTCACTTGATGGTCAATAATAGTAAGAACAAGGGACACCTCTTCCCTCACTCGCTGGGCAATAATGGTGGGAACAAGGGACACCTCTTCCCTCACTTGATGGGCAATAATGGTGGGAACAAGGCACACCTCTTTCCTAACTTGATGGGCAAAAATGGTAGGAACAAGGGACACCTCTTCCCTCACTTGATGGCCATTATAGAGGAAACAAGGGACACCTCTTCCCTCACTTGATGGGCAATAATGGTGGGAACAAGGAACACCTCTTCCCTCACTTGATGGGCAATAATAGAGGAAACAAGGGACACCTCTTCCCTCACTTGATGGGCAATAATGGTGGGAACAAGGGACACCTCTTCCCTCACTTGATGGGCAATAATAGAGGAAACAAGGGACACCTCTTCCCCTACTCGCTGGGCCCATGATGGTAGGAACAAAGGACACCTCTTCCCTCTCTCGCTGGGCAATAATGGTAGGAACAAGGGACACCTCTTCCCTCACTCGCTGGGCTATAATGGTGGGAACAAGGGAGACCTCTTCCCTCACTCGCCTGGCAATAATGGTAGGAACAAGGGACACCCCTTCCCTCACTTGATGGGCAATAATGGTAGGAACAAGGGACACCTCTTCCCTCACTCGCTGGGCAATAATGGTGGGAACAAGGGACACCTCTTCCCTCACTCGCTGGGCAATAATGGTGGGAACAAGGGACACCTCTTCCCTCACTCGCGGGACAATAATGGTGGGAACAAGGGACACCTCTTCCCTCACTTGATGGGCAATAATGGTAGGAACAAGGAACACCTCTTCCCTCACTCGCTGGGCAATAATGGTGGGAACAAGGGACACCTCTTCCCTCACTTGATGGACAATAGCATTGAAGGATTGAAGATGGATCATCTCATTTCTGAAGCATGAATAAATCACTGAATATAGGCATGAAACCTCATGACTGCGTCTCTGACTGAGAACGGAGGAAGCTAAGGTGGCGGGTCGCTGTTACCCACGAGAGATTCTAAGCTTTACTGCTCTTACTGTTGCACTGTTGCACTCAAGGCGACAGTTCCCGGATCCACAACACACGGGGTGCAACACCAGATTTTATTGCTCAGCGCGGCAACAGAAATTCACTGGACAGCGGCAACGCTAGCATTGGCTGATATCTGCCGAACAAGAAATTAAGTTGAATTGATGTAAATTCATCATAATTTACTTAAAACATACAAGCGTACATATATTTCAGTGTGGTCGGAACTACAGTTTATCAATGGGTCGATTACGAGTTGGTCACCATCATTTTCACTGTCGCCGAAGTCATTATCATTTCTATCACGAAAAAAGTTCCTTCTTCGGTCGCTATTATTCGGCCTGTTGCCAGCCTGAAAACTTTTCAAAGTCATCAATCTGGAATGACACAAAACTTTCGGATGAGGCAAACATAGTGATGAAGTTTGCTTGTTGATAAGCAAAATTCAAAAGAGGGTAGCAGTTTCTCGTACATAGTGTGACGTGTGAATTGCGCGGGGAAAAAACAGTTTATTGCGATATGTAAAACGACATGGTGATGTTTCGGTTTATCAATCATCAATGAACCCCAAGGAATATCAAGCCTGCCGCGCACAAACACTCATAATGCCACACTGTCTTGTTGTCAGCATGGGAGTCTAATAAACAACTTCCATTTAAATATCAACTTCGCCCATGTGCAGTCATTGACTCTAGGCGTTTGATAACTTCGTATTTGTTTTGCATTACTAAGACAGTGAATGGTCTCCACTTATTCACCTTCATTTTGGTGAAGTTTCATTCCTACAGGTCTGAGTTTCCTCCACCTCAACTCAACCAGTTCGACAAGCCACAGTGTTACTCATTCAATACCGAGAGACTTTAAATTGACCGTCCATTCACATGATAAGTTATTTTTTGTGATTAAAATTCCATTGTCCAATGCACAACTTTAACATTCAGCTAACATTAATTTATAGTCTCGTATTTTTAGTGGAAATTCAAGAAATATTCGTTCACTGAATCCGAGAAGGATTTTTTTTCTTTCTTAGAGTAGCAACTTCGTCCAGCCTTGGTTTCAACACTAGTGCAGGACTCAAGCTTGCAGGCAGTATCTCTGTCAACTCGCCTCAGCCTCAATTAGAAACACTTTAGAGCGTGGAGCTCCTTTAAAATAATCACTTATCTCCAATATTGTTGAAGTATCCAAAACAGCGTCACAGAAGTCAGACTAATTCGGAATCTCTTCTAACTGCACGTATTGATGCTTCTGCACGGTCTTTCACTCACGTGATATATCAACATCTGTTTAAAATGAGGGAATTGTTTGCCGTGATCAAATGTGTTTTGTTTATTTGAGATTTTTTTGTTCAGTTGAGAGTTTTCGTTAGCAGATAACCCTTTTCAGTAATGAATGTTTTAACTTAACCATGATTTGCTTCATAAGCACGAGATGTTCTTCAATGGAGAGGACGACTATATTCGTGTAACCCTTGCACCAAAATCTCTAGTACCCGCGGCAAGGCTGGATAACATCCCACTCTTAATTATTCCATAAGTTACCTGTTTGGAGGCCCGACTATACACGCCAATTTTTCTTATGCTTTCTGTCGAAATATTTCTTCGGTGATATTTTCTTGTAGCTTTTGTTCCAAACACTCATGAACATTAAACGTTACTGAAAAGTTAGGCTTGGAAATTTTTTTGACTGAAGGTACGGAAATGTGTTTGAGTCAAGTTTCTTATATGATTCTGTCTGGAACACGTTTTTCGTAAAAGTCATTCTGGAAAATTAAACTTATTTCCAATGAAGACAATAATTATTAGTGTTGTTAACAGAAACGACCATCAACTATGGTTGGTCTCCCGCGTCATGCTCCATCATTTGGTTGTGAGGTTTCGTTTGGAATCATATTGCACCAAACTCATCGATTTAGAGAACTATGATAAAAAAATTTATAGGTCCCTATATGTCCCTTTCGATCACGTGCACGACAATGCATGACGCTGGTCACCAATCCAGTGTTTTCTCCTCACCATTACTTGAAACACCAATAACACCAGTCGACTCGATAACAAAAGGCCCACAAACGTAGCAGTCGGGAAGACTTGCTTGTTTATTCTATTGTTTCTAGCTCGATTGACAGCTTCGTCAGCCTAAGAAGAAGTGCGAGGCAGGTAACTCATGGCGAAAGTATCTACTCAGGTGACAACCCAACGAAAGTTTTATTTTCTAGAAAAGACTTCAAAACCGTCAGAAGTTACATTTGCTGGTTTGATGACTTATGGAGTAACCAGATTGTTGGTATCAAAATGGAAGGCCATCAATTTTCGTAAACATCGACGATCGCTTTCTCATCAGTCATTATTGGCACCGTGAAGCCACTGTTGTGTAATATTGATGCAAATGTTCCAATACATATCAACACGTGTTCCAACTGGTCATTCTCTTCAAGAGATGCTGATTTATGGAGACGTTGAATATTTAATAGTATTCATTGTATGTTGACTGACACTGGCCAGCGATTCAACGCATAGCCAACATTTTCAAGCCATCGCAATGATTGGAAAGCCTCCAATTCACAGTTGGAGGGTCTGTGCTCCAAGTCAAAGTACAAATAATAACACTAATATTGCACTTCATGTATGTTCACTCCTGTAAATTAAGGTTAACTGAAAATCAATATTATTATCAATCCATATCACCTGTTTAATCATTGCGATGGCTACTTTCACCTGTACTATCAGCATTTCACAGTTGATATGCAAGTTGATTGTGCTGGTAAGATCCCGTTTTCGTCCAAAGGAAGGCATAAAATTACCTAAACCCCCATTCCAGGGATGTTAGCGTGTAGGGGGGGGGGCGGCACCGAGCACTGATCGCTGGTGCCTCATATTGGCATGATGACATTCATTTACGTGAATTACGGAGATAGCACATAAATGTTCTGCTCAAGTTTCTTTCCTTAAAAATATTTTGTTGTGTTCTGTTTCATGTGAAACAAAATGTTTGAAAAAGCTGTGAGTTAACAAAGTCATCTCAAAATTTTAACTGAACCGTCCACAGCGAAATGATTGAAACTGCGTCATAAATTAATAACAATTTTTGTAAATTCAAAATGGATCCTGGAGCTTTTATGTGGAAAATGTATCCTGAACGGCGTAGTTTTCCTGACCATTACGCCCTCTCGCATTAGGCTAAGTCATGCCCGAGTTGTTAGCAGAGGGATGAGCGTCTCAGATCAACTGGTAAAAACATCAGACACGTATATACTGTATATATGAATAGACAAATATAGTTTATATATTCCATATAATACAACAAAGGTAGGACATTGTCTCTGTGACTTTTCGTCGCTGCTTTCGATTTCCACAAGAACCCACCGCACCGAATTCAATTTCCTGCCCATGTCAAGTCGACTCTTATCGTCCTGACTGCCGTATTACCTTGTCACGGCGTTGCGTGCTTGTCTTCGTTGGTTTCTTTTGAAGGATGATGTTGCTGCTGCTGCTGTTGTGAATTGCTCATGCTAAAAATGAGCGACCGGGATGCTTCCTCGAACTAAAATCACCCACTGGAACAGTACTTTTGTTGATCAGGTTCATCATGCCATATTCTGACTGCTAGATAGAACTTGTTCAAGGACCCGATAGCATGAACTACAATTCCCATTGACACCTTCGATTATATCTCGTTATTGCTGCGAATTTGCCGTCACATTGCACTGTTGAATTTCATCGATGACAAATCCCTTGATATCAATATATGACGAATTTAAGCGGAAATGTTTAATACAAATCGTTGAAGAGAGTTTTACCCAAACTGATCTTCCACCAAGAAAACAGGACGTCGAGCGATCATCGAATGGATAAGCATGAAAGTATTATGGATGCATCAACATCTTTGTTATAAACGAATTTACGACCGTATGAGCTTCATCCTCATTAGTTTGTGCGATCATTGAACATGATTAGCCTGCATTAGGGTCGCTTCTTTCCTAGCCGCTTGTCAGGGAAACTATCAATGCAATTATTAGAAATTAGTGCTTTGAATAGATCAAATTTAATATCTTTAATGTGATGTTGATTAACAGTACGATTGTTTGTCCGCAATACTTAAGTGTTCTATTCATGTCGTTCATTCAATTAATGAATACAATTTCTTTGTCTACAGGGATGAAGGATTGAGTCAACACTGAATCCGCACGTTATAAAAGATTATAGAAAGGATTTCATTGCTTGAAACACGTTGCAGGCTGGTGATATTTGTTGTAAACAATGTTCGCACACTGTGTTTGAGGGAAACGTAACGCAGTCTGGGCTATTATCATAGCCTGTCTTACTCATCTCGGGAAATACTCCGTTACTCCTCGTGAGAGCACAAAACTTCCTCTCATCAAGAACAGCTAGTGACTAAACGAGAGGCTATATGGACATTTACTGCAGACGACTTTGTTATTTTTCGGAACTAAAAATAGAGAACGACCTACGCACACAAGATGTTGTTATAAACAATAGACTGTGTGTGATTTGCATTGTGTTCACATGCTAAAAAAAAAGAGACAATGCAATCGACAATACCACTCTATTTATTACGAATTTGACACCTCGAACTATTGAAAAAACGAAGAATTCTATTAAAACCACTCATTTCCAACTCGGCAATATTCTATCATAGCGTTGCTGTAAATTATAATTGGGGAAATGCAACACTTGTACTAGGAATTGTTTTTCCTAGAGTCGGAAATGTAGTATGCATCGTAGGTTCAGAGTGTGCTTGATCTTCGAGAACGCAGGCGAGTACGGGATAGTGTGCTTGATCTTCGAGAACGCAAGCGAGTACGGGACAGTGGCCTGATCTTCGAGAACGCAAGCGAGGACGGGATAGTGTGCCTGATCTTCGAGAACGCAAGCGAGTACGGGATAGTGTGCCTGATCTCTGAAAACGCAGGCGAGTACGGGATAGTGTGCCTGATCTTCGAGAACGCAAGCGAGGACGGGATAGTGTGCCTGATCTCTGAAAACGCAGGCGAGTACGGGATAGTGTGCCTGATCTCCGAGAACGCAGGCGAGTACGGGAGAGTATGACTGATCCCCGAGAGCTCAGGCGAGTACGGGAGAGTATGACTGATACCCGAGAACTCAGGCGAGTACGGGAGAGTGTGACTGATCCCCGACCACTCAAGCGACTACGGGAGAGTGTGACTGATCCCCAAGAACTCAGGCAAGTTCCGGAGAGTGTGACTGATCCCCGAGAACTCAGGCGAGTACGGGAGAGTATGACTGATCCCCGAGAACGCAGGCGAGTACGGGAGTGTGCGACCAAACATCTGATATATTCTAGGGGAAAACCGTCCCTACTTCATTTACAAGTTTTTGAACCTCCTCGTAATATCTGTCCCTGAAATAATGAATAATACTTATTAGGTGTATATTACCATGGCATTTTTGCGAAAAAAAATTATGGTTTCCGTACCATTTTGTATTTACTCAAAAGTTTAACGTTCACACAATGTCGATCAGCCGGTACACGGAATTCTCCTCTGTTTCGGATATTCATGCACTGATATGTTCATCCACACATAAGGTATATAAGCTAGATTTGTTATGCTTCAAATAGTTCATTCCGCGCACATAAATCCATCTTAAAAAAATTATCGAGGAATTTATAATTGAAGGCTTCTTTTTGCTGGTATCCCATCTTTCTCGCTTGAATACCTAAAAATATTTGTTTGTCAATTATAAAGAAATATGTGTAGAAGTTCATCATTGTGGGTACGGAAAAATATAAAACTTGAATATTTTCCTGATGATGTTCATCGTGTCTAAGCATATGCACGGAATCATTATTTCCGGAACAGGGCGTGCATGGCAATTAATTACCGTTCGATATTGGTCCTGTAAAATGCTGTATCTGGCTGGCAATTTTCGTCACAATATCTGGAACCATTTCACAGCTGTTAATTTTTCAAATGCAGATGCATGTGGGAGGCTACCTCAGCTGCAGTTATTTACATATAATGAGCTCTAACTCTCCTGATTGCAGCAGTAATTTTCCTTATTGGACGTCGTACGGCATCAGCTCAGACCAAACAAGTAATATTGTCACTCTATTTTACCGTCGATTCTGATGGCCATGTTCTCGTTGAATGCAATTATATTGTGCTTACAACTGTAAATCATTTCGAAAGATTTGTTTATTGTGTTGCAAAATGGACAGTCGCTCATAAAGTCTCGTCTGACCAGACCACATGTTTTATCGTGTAATATGACGTAATGACAATGTAAATATGTAGACCATTGAAGTTCTTATGTTTCTACCCGCGTTGATGCAGCGTCCGTTTCAGTTACCGGGGATCGAAGGTTGGGTGAGAAGCAAAATGGTTATTTGTGTTATTTTTGAGAGGTGTGAATTAGTAGAAACCCAAATTGACTCACATTAGCTTCTAAAGTTTCTGCTGAGTAAGGATTTGTTTCTTATTTTTCAGAGGTCCTTCAGTATTTATAAGCATAGTATTTATAAGCATCATAAGCATGGCATTATAAGCATAGTATTTATAAGCATCACTAACCTAGTAGTACGAAATGTTGGATGATGGGCAGGACATTGCTTCTGTACACATCAAGTACGGTCGGGGTGATTCTGAGAGGACAATAATAATGACAAAGTCATGTCAGAAAATTCCTTTGTTTCTTTTATATAAAAATCTACCGTTGATCAAATTGGGTTGAAAATGATAAAGAATTATCATTATTACATTATTTTGTGGTGTATCTATTTACCTTTGTTGCAATTTCATGCTACTTAATGTTTCATTTTCCAATTTACTTCAGGCGGAAGTCATAACTCCATGTTGCAGCGCTGTGGATGAAATTGTGTGTTTAAAACAGTATATAGTATTTGTATTCCATATATGCAATTCTTCTGCTTATTTCAAAGTACAGCCAGGTGCACTTTTCTGGTGTAGAAACCCTGGTAGTGACTTCTAGTTTACCGCAGTGTGAGTACGAACAAAAATTTGTGTAATGATCTTTCGATTACCGTTCCTTTTGGTAACGTCTTAAGTATCGTCCGAAACTGAACGATTTTACCAACACTCTTCTTTATTCCTCGCTCATAATTTCTCCTTTCTCATGATGAACTATTACGTTAGTATCACTTTATAAATGTATGAAAAGCTGGTTTTTCATCGAAAGATTTTGAATTCACGACAGCGCATAAGAGAGTATATTACTCGCCTGAGTAGATGAGTCAAAAAAATGATCTACTGTGGTGAAGGATTGAACTAGTTTCATCTTAAGCAAAAAAATATTTTTCTGAAAATCGTTCAGATACTCACATTGGCCCAGAGTTGTGGACTTCTCATATTTTTATCGTGGCTCATGATCTAATCCAATTACTGCTGGAACCTTGAGACGAATATTATTGAAACTAAACATGTATTTCATGTATGGGTCATTGGGCGTAAGTTTTAAATATTGTAAGCTCCTTCGATTTAGGTAATGGAAGCCGCATACAACCCATAGACGTTAAAAACCTGCCGCCCCCCGCATGTTATCGAAGAGATGGTTTAGGTATAGCTACTCACATTGGCCCAAAGTTCATGACATCTAATTTTTACGTGGCATTTGATCTAATGGCCACGTTACATAATAGAATAAAACAAGTCAAAAAGTCTTCTATCGACGGAATCCATGGATTCGATGGAAGATTAATCGAAGAAATTTCTTGAACACTTATCATATCTCATAATGCAGAGTAGATAAGCATTCAGGAAGATCATTGCTGTACCCGTTTTAAATCACTTTATTTATTAAATTATACATTTTTTTTCTATTCTACAAATCATTTTCAGTATAATAAAGATTTGGTCGCTGTAAAAAAATACATCGACGATTAAGGCAGCTATGATCTAGAAGTATTATTAAAATGTTGAGTTAACAGAAGGTTTTCACGCTAAACGACTGAAATATTTTTGACCATCTCACTTAATTTGAGTAGAACCCCTTACTGTATTTTGGTTCGTATTCCAGATGTTATTATTTACCGGATCGAAGGGGAAGTTGTAATATGATATGAAACACTTTAGATGTTATAGTTTTTCATAAAAAGTACTGTAAGTTTGAGACTATTTAAAAAGTCCATATATACAAACTGAACTCTTTTACTATGTTTATGTTTTGGAAGTTAGCCTCAATTGCTGGAATATGGAGGCTGTTAAAGATTACCTGGCTGATGAAGTAAATATTAACATACGCATAGTAACGGAAATTCGTTCATTGTAGATCTTAACAGAAGAATCACACGTGTTACTAAGAGTGCTCTCGTCCGGCATCAATGAGATGTAAAAACAAAATTGTCCCAAGTGTTTTTAGTCATGTGAGGAATACTTATTACGGTGGCTATTAGCCTGAATTATATTTTGAAGATATAAATATACTAGGTAAAGGTTTTGTAATATTATGAGCTCAACACGTGGTGTGCTTTTGTAATCACTTATTATCCACAGCACAATTTACCTTTGTGTTTTCTTGAAAATTTAACACCACACTCGTGTTTATATCCGCGGGATGAGATTGAAATGTGGACTGATCTGATGAGCTTACATGCATTCGTTAAACGATCCGCATTGGGTACTGGACATCAGCATCTGATCAGGGAAAGATTACTTCATCAATGCTGCCTCAAACGGCCAAACGTTGCACATGCTAATAAATGCTGTTACTAGTAACTGAAAAATAAGTTAGCCTCGTGTCAAGTTCAAATGTATTCAACAGACTCATGGCACGAATCAGTGCCAGGAACTTCATTAACTTACCTTGAACTCAAATCTACAATAAATTGCAAGTATCAAGGATTCATACACGACCGAGCAATAGCGCATTACAAAGCGTCTTATTATCAACGTTATATACTTCATGGCTCGGTGGCCCCATGCCAGAGAACAGACTTAACAATTTGAAGGACGAGCGATCGAGGCCGGTAATTCCGGTAAAACAAACCGCAGTCAATTGCCATCGACGGTAATCAAATTCTCCGCATATCATTTGAAGTGACTGGATAATCAAAATAAACACGAAAAGAAATTTACTGTATTTTAAAATCCAATTTTATCGATAAAAACCAGTTACAACGAAATGAAGACAATAACGAATTTCTTGTTTATTTCAATATGAAGTAATGCACATACTATTGAAGAAGCATATGAAATGGCGGCACGAGTTCTACCATTCAATATTTTGTTGGTTATTATTTTTGAAGTCAACATTATTTTCGTGAAGGCATGTCTCTTTCATTTATGCTTGTTACGTCAGGCACGATTACCATGTTTTGTTTGTTCGCACTCCTCAGCAATATGTTCGAGTAAATATGTGGATCCTAGACATTAAAAGTCCTTACATGAACAGCTGTTTATGTGAGGACTTTCAATGTTCAAATCGTCGTCTAACTTACAAGACCATATGCAGTTGAACGATGCATATTCTCTATAACAAAAAAAATGCAATGAATTACTATTGACACAAATCACTATTGATTGACAATTTCTCGGACGTATAGATTTTCTTTACAATCAACCATTGATTGTTATAACAGTGTATAAACAACCATTGGAAATTGCATGACTCAGATCTTGTGTTCATAATTAGATAAAAGTCTCCACATATTTATTTCACCCATTTATGAATGTGCTGTTTCCATCGATTAATCACCCGAATTTTTATTTATTTCTTTGGATTTTATTTTGAACATGGTCAACGTGGTTCTGTTTACAGGCGGTCGGTGAATGCATCAGCCATTATCCCGTTTCGTAACAGGGATGTCGTTGATTAAAGTTATGATAAATATTAATACCGTAAAAATCAGTTAATCAGCGAATATAAATGAACCTAGGCGCAAATATGGTCAGGTCTGTCCGGCAGATTTCTCGCAGTACATCTCCAGTGGGGTTCCCACGTTCTAAATAATCAGATCTGGGACGTCCATTCAGAGCAGAAGACCTACCGAACAGTGACCTGGGACACTGACAATACAATCTGAGTCTAAGTATTCAAGAGTCTAGCGAAAGAAATACTGAGGTAAGCCATATGATAAGTATTTGAAAAGGATTGTCGGATTTTCTGGGAATACTCCTTG
>SDVV010033825.1:0-11250 GCA_016164225.1 Gammarus roeselii
CATCCATTACTCCACCGTCTCCTGTCAAAATCCGGTACTGAAGATCAAAGTTTCTTCCTGGTTCTTTTACACACTGAACTTCATCGTAATTTCGTAAATCAATGACAGAATTATGAGTCGAACAAATGATTTTACACCCTTTTTTCTTGTAATATTTTCTCACTTTTCTCGTACACGTTATTCAGTTGATTTGCCATTTTTGAAATGTTGTAACATTTTATTCACACATAGGAAAAAACATGACTGTCGAAAGTCAACGGACGAGAGTCAAAGTAACGATGTTCCAATGAGTCTTCTTTGTGTGCTTGTCGAGAGTCCAATAACTTCGGGTGCAGTTAAATTAACTTGATTTATAGGATTGAAAACTCACTCATAATGAAAACCTAGATAATCTGATATTCGTTAGTTTATCTTCTTACTTATTGATCCATCGAACTCTACTATTAACACCACAAAAAATATAGCAGAACTTGGTTACTCTCGAGAAACAACTCTTATGCAATGCTTCTTAACTGTTTTTTTTTTCAGTGTGGAATGTCCCAGCACGTGCGCCGGGATATTTTCATGTTAGGCCCTGAGACCTGCCTAGGCCTTTGATGCTCCATTTAATTACTACTCCGACTGAATAATGTTTTGGCAGGTTCGAAACGGAGAATAAAAAGAGAACTTCGTTTCGTCATTGTCCCACGGTATTTTTAATTATCTACACCATTGATGAGCTTACCTAATGTAATATAAATATTCTCGTATGAAGAATGAACATTTCAGATGAAACGAAATAACACGATTTCATGGAAGCAGTCACAATTCAACTAAATTGTGCTTCAATTCTTTATTCGTGTAGTCTTAGTTCATTTTGAAGAAGGAACATCATTAAAATGATTTCTACGTTCCTCCCATTGCCTAATCTATTTTCATATTTTCCCAAATTGCACTCAAAATTGTGCATGTCTTGCAAAATTTTGAAATGATATTTCTAGAATTATTTTCACAGTACCGATGATTTCATTAAAATTGTCAGATGTGAAAGATTTACCCTCTGATTTTAACAATTATATTCTCAGCTTAGAACTTTCAGTTGCCACACTTTTACCCTGGCCATCTGTGATGATTTAAAAAACCAGCCACTTCAACTAAATAGAACAGGTGTTACGACAATAGGCCACATGAGTAGAGTTATGAATGAACAGCGTAAGTAGGGTAGAGCAAGCTGTGGGCAGACACAATGGGTATAATGAACAGCGTAAGTAGGGTAGAGCAAGCTGTGGGCAGACACAATGGGTATAATGAACAGCAAAAGTAGGATAGCGCAAGCTGTGGGCAGACACAATGGGTATAATGAACAACGTAAGTAGGGTAGAGCAAGCTGTGGGCGGACACAATGGGTATAATGAACAGCGTAAGTAGGGTAGAGCAAGCTGTGGGCAGACACAATGGGTATAATGAACAGCGTAAGTAGGGTAGAGCAAGCTGTGGGCAGACACAAGGGGTATAATGAACAGCGAAAGTGGGGTAGCGCAAGCTGTGGGCAGACATTATGGGTATAATGAGCAGCGAAAGTAGGGTAGCGCAAGCTGTGGGAAGACATTATGGGTATAATGAACAGCGAAAGTAGGGTAGCGCAAGCTGTGGGCAGACATTATGGGTATAATGAACAGCGAAAGTAGGGTAGCTTTAAACCCCACCGCTTCCTATAGGAATAGAGTGGACTTGAACTGGCTGTACTGAGGATTCCTTTTGACTACCTAGAAACTCATGTACAATGTGGCATTGAAAATATTTTGTGCGAGGTCATGTTTTTACCTCTCATTACATTTCAGTGTCATAGTGAGAAGCGAACTACAATCAACAACAATCTTCAGGAATACTGGCGCAAGAGTCCAATTATCTAGCCACTCATGAGAATCTTTGCAGTAAAAACGTCAAATACTTTTAGTAATTGTAGAAGACTCTCCTTCAAATGTTACATTCATCTCGCTATATTACAGAGACCTGCTTACAATACGATCACCTACACGTCTATTGACCTGCTCACGCGATCTGTGTTACTACCCGCTACTCCCGTCCTCCCACTCAATCCATGTAATCCGATTGCCCCACTATTTGGGTAATCCCACAATTTGTGTTATCCCATTACATCATCACCGAGGCCCACTTGCATCAATATGCCAAATTATCGGGACCCACTGGACATCTTTTGAAGCTGTTACTTAGCTCTTATTAAACCTGAATAGCCTAGGAACCGGGATAATACGTGCAAAAAGTAGGTCTACCTCCAGCGACACCGTTAGCATACAACGTCAATAGTTAATCTTATACGATTGCTATTGAGATTTGGAGGACAACAATATATGTTTTTATCAGATCTTCTGTTGCGAGTACGTATCACCGGAACGAATCAGAATTTCATCAATCGATGTTGGCCATTCTTATTGGTGTTTTATTTGTTTATCGATCACTTTTGGGCTACTCAAGGTTTCTTCAGTAGCCAAGAAGGGCTTCAAGTCTCGTCTGATAAAAGCAACGTCCTAACAAGTACCCAAACACGAGTTGAAGTACTGCGTTACTTGCCGGACGTCTTGTGTCCCGACATATTAACCCCCGTGTAAACGTTCTGACTTTAGGTCCGATATCAAGGGACATGTTAAGTTAGCTGTTTTACGAGATACCTATTAATCCTAAAAAGTATCCAAACACAAAAGAGTTATTATACTGCTTGTTTTCGCGGATACTCAGTGTCACGACAGCTAATAGATGCCCTGAGAAGGCAGCCAGTCCCGTGACACAAAGAGAGACGCTTGAAGATGAAAGTGGTTCTGGCTGGAGCCTCTCTTGTCATGAGGGTGCGGAACCCTCTCGCTACAAAATTCAACAAATGGTAACATAGTTTTAAGCAAAAGGAGGTCTCTTTTTTTCTGCAAGTACTTGCTGACGGGAGAGCAGTAGAGTGACACACTTTTCCTAAAGGGAGATACATTGGTGGAATTGTTTTTGGGGCCTGAGACTGAAAATGCAATGCCTTTGCACCATTCTGCGAAAAGGTGAAAAGTGTATGAAGCCACGTCTTTTTACATTTTCCAATATCATCGGGCAGTAGTTTAAATATGAATGAATGCTACGGGTTGCCTTTTTGTTTCGATTCAAGAACATTTTTGTCCCATTAAGTCTGAAGAAACGCTGTTCCTCGTGATAGCTGAAGTCATAATGAGATCAAGTCATACTCCCAGTGTCCTGACATTCTTACAAGGAGCGATCATGACGCCCAAACAGTCGAACAACGAAATAGTCGGAAACTCTATATGTATATGACTTTGATCCCTTGCTTATTCACTTGGTGTCATTTGAATAAACTTAAAGGCTATTTGAAATATACAAGTTATGTATGTGAGTCAACGCTATTTCGGCATCTTCCTTTAATTCATCAATTTGTTTTCAGGTCGAATGAACAGCAATTGAACATCATTAGCATATATTGCCATTTCTGGATCTTCAAAAGGATTTCCCCAATTGACGTCACTTACAAACCAGAAGAAAAGAACAGGTCCGTGAATCGATCCCGTAGTGACTCCAAAATTTACAGGTCACGGAGTTTAGACAGCATTTATGGTTATCACAACAGATTGGAACCGGTCCCTCAGGTAGCTTTCAAACCTGGAGGTTGGAATGTCCCTTTGCGAGAGTTTTGCATTAATGTGTCTTTGTGTAAAGTATCAAATGCTTTGAGAGGTCCAACAGGACGAGTGATGATAGTTGATATCTTTGTAGACGAGTTAGCAGGACTTGATTTGTGCGTCTTCAGTGGATGTCCACCCCATTACGCACAGAAATAACAACACATTTTACGGAGATACGCATTAACTCTTTACTCTGTCGTACGCGCTAGCACGCGAATATGCCACAACTGAAATATGTACTGACTTCATCTCGACAAAACTAATATTTTCGCACGCGAGGCCGTGCGGACTTACCTGAATGAACGACGGTCGCGCCCTACGAGGGAGCCTATTATGACTCACGTTGAGGCTCTGGTGGAAATGAGGCCCAAATCAAATCATTCAGTAGATGTCCCTCGCCAATATGCACAAAGAGTGTCGTTAATGAGCTTCTCATGATCTAAGGAGTCAATGAGTTAAAATGATGTTTTTTTTCTAAAACTTTGGATGTTGCAGGTAGGAGACTTGCGGGTCATTGATTTGAAGGATTATTCTTCTCCCTTTGTTTATGGATCTCTAACATTAGGACATGCTGGAGATTTTGAAGGAAGGTGTTTGTCACTATGGGTATTTTGATAAGCAGCTGGAAGGATGCTAGGTACAACAGTGTTATGTCATCGTGCCCACAGGAGTCTGTGTGTTTCATCGAATAAATGACTTTCGACAATAGAGGGCTTGGGTTACTTTGTTTCATTAATCGGCGGTAAATTGTTATAGGCCGGTGGTGCGTGCCGAGTTGTATCTTTTAAATCCAAGGTTTCATGAAAACCTGAAGTTACTTCTCTGCGTTCGCTCATCCGCTCATCATATGCGTGTTTTCCAACATTGTAAAAAAAAACAATTGAAGGTTTAACCTATTTCATCCGGGGTTTCCTGTTTGTGCCGCTTTCTCGGCTTCTTGTGGGGCGTGATATTCCAAAGGATGTCCCAGGTCTGCATGCTTGGGATTACTTTTTTCTTACTCTAGTTCAGCAAGGCGTGTATCTCTTTACTTTGGCCAGCAACTTTCATACACTTGTCCGATGAGGTTTTAACTCTTTTAGTGACGATCTGCAAAGTCTCTTGAATTTGATCAGCAAAATCCATGCCACATGTGGATTTTTCATTATTGTCAAATCGAAGAGCTAAGTATAGATTTTTTTGGTGTTTTATTTTTTGACAGAGTTCAGGAGATAGTCAACTGATGGGAGGGCTTGTCAATTTATGTGTAACTATTGGTGCAACTATGTCATGAGCTACTGCAACAAAATAATTTATAGAAAGTAGCCGATTGAACATATGCGTGGTTCGTATACAGTATATTGTTGAACAGTGGAACTCTGTTCTATAGTTTAAGTTTTGTGAAACTTCCGATTACTTTTCCTATGCCCTGAATGTCAAGACGATTGGTTTCCGCTTTTTCTTGCGCACTGCGATCACACCGCTTATTCCTTCGTGGTTGGCCAGACATGGACGGACAGTTGTACTGTTTCCGATTTGCTGTTGTTTGAATTATAGATTATGGGTGTTAGAGTGATTGGTTACTGGACTTGGATGGTCTGTAAATGGCTCTGACAATAAAGAATTTAGACTTTCTGACTTGGTTGATAATCCAATCTTCGACTTAGGCTCCATCATCAAACATTTTCAGTCTTCTTGCCTCTTACTCTATTATCATCTCCACCACCTGTTAGTGCTTGTTTTCAGAACATTTTTTATCCAACGATCTGAATAAAGTTACTATCCATACTTGTTACCAACCATATCTCATTAGGAGTACATCAATAACACGTTTGTTAACTTACACCTTATTTGTTCCATTTGGAAAAAAACGTTTCATGCATTTATGAGGTTCATCGTAATATTGTTCATGTCCTTTGACAGAGGGTTCCGTGCCTTGTCATCCGAGCCATCTAGTCATATTGAACTACTTAAATTTTCATGAATGGCATTGCGGTTGGAGTAGCTTGTGCCATACATGAAACAATTTCTGATACAATAAGCTTCCTGCATACTCTTTTAGCCTCGCCCGTAAACGCCCAATTTAATTCTCCCGCTCTAGCCGCCCAGCTCGCTCTCGCTCCATTAAATTTTTCAGCCCCTCGTACCCCTGAGCTTCCTCATCCCATTTAATTCAACCCGACCATCGTAGACCAGCCCACAGCCCGTCTTCTTCTACCCTTCGTAGTCGGTCCCGTCCTCGTCACGTCCAATTCTCCAGCACCGCTTATAGCCAACCCACCCTCGTCTCATCCAATCAATCCTACCATACTCGATTCTTCTGATTTCCCCGGCCCTCGAACAATCATATTATTCCGCCCTTCGTAGCCCAGCCCACCCACGGTACATCATATTATACCGTCGCCCATCGCAGGCTATCCGCCCTCGCCCCATTCAGTTATCTCGGCTTTCGTAGCCCAGCCCATCCTCGCCACATCCAACTCTCCCACCCCATGCAGCCCAGCCCTCCTCGACTCTCGTATCCGAACCTCGTAGTCCCATTTCCTATACAATTCTCTCGCCCCTCGTAGCCCAGCCCGCCCCCGACTCATTCTGTTCCCCGACTCTCGTAGCCCAGCCTCGAAGTCCCTTTTCTCATGAAAATCTCTCGCCCCTCGTAGCCCGGTATGCCCTCATTCCATCAATTCTCCTGACTCTCGCAGACCAGCCTTGTCGTTCTTTTCAGATACAATTCTCACGCCAATCAAAGCCCGGCCCGCCTTCGCTCTATCCAAGTTTCCCGACTCTCGAAAGCCAAACCCGTGCTCGATTCACTGCATTCTGCCGTCTCTTGCAGCATGTCCCGCTCTTGCCCCAAGGGGACATTCAACAACAAATCTCCCTCTTATCCCAAGAGTGTCACGACGCCACTTCCTTCATCTAAAACCTCACCCTAAGGCCCACGAGCTAGCAAATTAATTCGGTGTCCTGCTCGTGCCCCAGGGGCCGCCACATGCGCCGCCGCCAGATTTGGGATGCATTAGCAAGATCGTGGGGGGTCTGCAGGCGGACTTTAGGGCACCGGAGTTACTAGGCGGGCTGTTAGAGGCCGGTCTGCTGGCCGGGCTTTGGGGCACCGGAGTTACGAGGTGGACTGTTAAGGGCCGGTCTGCTAGGCGGACTTTAAGGCCCCGAAAGTTACGAGGAGGGCTGTTAAGGGCCGTTCTGCAAGGAGGACTTTAGGACGCCGGCGAAACGATGCGGGCTGTTCTGGGATGACTCTGTTGGGGGGGCTTACCAAACGTTAGCGGACACAGATGCAGTTAATACACGGTTTGAATTACCGTTTGTAAAACCATCGCTGCGCCAGCATCGGTTCATTAGTAACGTAGTAATATCAAGGGCTCAAAGGAAATCAAGGTAACACAGACTTCGGACAATTCGGGATCTAAAATATTTTCTGAACACAAATGTTACGGGCTGAAATCACAATTTTGTAAAGATGTTTCATGATGAAATTTGTTTGTGTAATCAATTGAGATTGGTATTTTCAGCTCAAATCTTCGTTCAACTACTGTAGAATGTATGTAGATACATGAAGAAATCCAATTGCTTGGTTAATTTGCATGGTTAAAGCGATACGAAGATTATTTATGAATAAAGCGATTATTTTATGAATAAATGCCTTCTGCTGATGATAAGATAAAAAAAAAAGATTGATATAAAATCAACATCAAAATTGGTAGTCATAGCTTCAACTGCCCAGGGTCAATTTCTAATCATTTCAGTTTGCATTGAAATGCACATAGCAAAATGCATAACAGGCAATAATCTTACGATTCTTTTTACAAACCTTTCAAATTTGAGTAATTCGGAACAATTATTAATTAGGAAAAATATTGATGAGGAAAAATATTGATTATGAAAGTTTTTACACACTCATATCGACACCCCTGTGTATCCAGAGAGTTAGCAATTCGGAAAGTTATGACACACGCATCTGAGATACATAAGTGCAGGGAAATTCAGAACATGTCATTGTATTCTTCTATCAGATGAGAAGTGAAGAACTTCTTGGCTGCTGCAATAACCTTGAGTGTCCCAAAAGTGATCGATATGAAATAAAACTCTAACAACAAAAACCAATATTGAACAATGAATTTCCTAAATCGTTTCGGTGATAGGTACTCGCCACGGAAGATGTGACAGAACATAGATATTGGTGTCCTACAAATCTCAATAACAATCGTGAAAACTAAACTATTGATGATGTCTGCCAATGGTGTCTGTGGGAGTAGACCTCTTTTTGGGCCGTATTATTCCACTTCCTAGGTTATGCAAATTCCTAATAGCTTAGTAACAGTTTCAAAAGATGTCCAGTGGGTCCCGATGATTTGACATGTTGACGAAAGTGGGCCTCGGTGATGATGTAATGGGATTACTCCAATAATGAGATTACCCAAATAGTGGGGCAATTGGATTACACGGATTGAGTGGGAGGACGGGAGTAGCGGGGAGTAACACAGATCGCGTGAGCAGGTCAATAGGCGTACAGGTGATTGTATTGTAAGCAGGTCTCTGCGATATAGCGAGATGAATGAAACATTTGAAGGAGAGTCTTCTACAATTCTTTAGAGTTTTTGATGTTCTTACTTCTCAGAAGTCGCTAGAAAATTGGACTCCTGCGCCAGTTTTTCTAATCGTTGTGTTGATTGTAATTCGTTTCTCAATATGACACAGCCAGTTCTATCCCACTGTATTCCTATAGGAAGCGGTGGGGTATGGAAGCCTCAGTACAGCCAGTTCTATCCCAGTGTATTCTTATAGGAAGCGGTATGGTATGGAATCCCAAGTACAGCCAGTTCTATCCCACTATATTCCTTTAGGAAGCGGTATGGTATGGAATCCCAAGTACAGCCAGTTCTATCCCACTGTATTCCTATAGGAAGCGGTATGGTATGGAATCCTAAGTACAGCCAGTTCTATCCCATTGTATTCCTATAGGAAGCGGTATGGTATGGAATCCTAAGTACAGCCAGTTCTATCCCTCTGTATTCCTATAAGAAGCGTTGGGGTATAGAATCCTAAGTGCAGCCGGTTCTATCATACTGTATTCCTATAGGAAGCGGTGGGGTATGGAATCCTAAGTACAGCCAGTTCTATCCCACTGTATTCCTATAGGAAGCGGTATGGTATGGAATCCTATGTACAGCCAGTTATATCCCACTGTATTCCTATAGGAAGCGGTGGGGTATGGAAACCTCTATACAGCCGGTTCTATCCCACTGTATTTCTATAGGAAGCGGTATGGTATGGAATCCTAAGTACAGCCAGTTCTATCCCACTGTATTCCTATAGGAAGCGGTGGGGTATGGAAGCCTCAGTACAGCCAGTTCTGTCCCACTGTATTCCTATAGGAAGCGGTATGGTATGGAGTCCCAAGTACAGCCAGTTCTATCCCACTGTATTCCTATAGGAAGCGGTGGGGTATGGAAGCCTCGGTACAGCCAGTTCTATCACACTGTATTCCTATAGGAAGCGGTGGGGTATGGAAGCCTCGGTACAGCCAGTTCTATCCCACTTTATTCCTATAGGAAGCGGTATGGTATGGAATCCTAAGTACAGCCAGTTCTATCCCACTGTATTCCTATAGGAAGCGGTGGGGTATGGAAGCCTCGGTACAGCCAGTTCTATCCCACTGTATTCCTATAGGAAGCGGTATGGTATGGAATCCTAAGTACAGCCAGTTCTATCCCACTGTATTCCTTTAGGAAGCGGTGGGGTATGGAATCCTAAGTACAGCCAGTTCTATCCCACTGTATTCCTTTAGGAAGCGGTGGGGTATGGAATCCTAAGTACAGCCAGTTCTATCCCACTGTATTCCTTTAGGAAGCGGTGGGGTATACAGTAACTCAATGTTCATTCATTTATTGAACCCCACTTTCTTGGCAGCCCAAAGTTCGCTTCCACATTATTACTCACTGCTTGCGCCACCCTACCTTCGCAGTCCATTCATAACCCTACTTTTGTGGCTTACTGTCATGGCACTCCAGCTATTTAGTTGAAGTAGCTAGTTTTTAAAATCGTCACAGATGGCAAGGAAAAACAGTAAACCTACTGGAAGCTCTAAGCTAAGAATATTATTGTTGAAGTCATAGGCCAAAAACTTCACTGTTGACTATTTTAATGAAATCATCGGTAATTCTAGGAATGCCTTTTCCAAAATGTTGCCAGACGAGGACAATTTAGAGTGCAATTTGGGGAACACAGGGAAATTGATTAGGAAATGGGTGGAACATAGAAATTATTTTTGTGATATTCCTTCCACAATACGAAATAAGACCATAATCTAATTTTATTGTGCATTTCTTCTGAAAAGTTCATTCATTATAAGAGAATGTCTATATTTTATTAGGAAAGCTCATCATTTGCATAGACAATCAAAATTACTGAAAAACAATGATGGAATGAACTACTCTTCTTATTCGCCGTTTGCGAACCTGCCAAAACATTATCAAGCCGGGGTGGTAATTAAATGGAGCATCAGAGGCCTGGGCAGGTCTCAGGGCCTAAAATGAAACTATCCCGGCGCACGTGCTTTCACATTCCACACTGAAAAAAAAACAGTGAAAAAACATTGCATAGGAGTTGTTTCTCGAGAGTAACCAAGTTCTGCTATATTTTTTGTGGTGTGGATAGTGTTGGTCGAAGGTTCAATAAGTGAGATGATAAGCTAACGAATATCAGGTTATCTCTGTTTTCACTACAAATGAATTTTCAATGCTAGAAATTATGTTTATCATCAAACTATTAAAATGTTACGTTAATTTAACTGCCCCCGAAAATATTTAACTTTCGACATGCAATATGAATAGACTCATTGGAGAATAGTTACTTTGACTCTCATCGGTTGACTTTCGACCAACATACAATTTTTCTACCGGTGAATGAAATGTTCCAACATTTCAATAATAGCAAAGCTACTGGATATGGTAAACGATAAAATGGGAGAAAATTATCAAACGAAAAATTGTGTGAATCGCTTATTTGTTTGGCTCACAGTTCTGTCAATAATCTAGTTTACGAAAGAACCAGGAAGAAACTTCACTCATCAAAACGGAAGTTGAACATGGGGACAGTGAAGTAATGGGTATGATTACCGGAGACTGCTTTTGTGAAGTTCACTTGCTTATTAAAGCTTCTTCCTGGATGACTGACGAGAAACAGTTGAACCCAATTGCCTCGATTTGGAACAAGAGAAGGAGATAGATGCGTGTGAAGGAAATGAAGATAATTATGTTATTGTGATGACTTTAGAACAGGTTCAACATGTTCTGGGAATCGTTGTTATGAAATTTATATTTAATATCAAAACTTGAAACTAATTAAACGCAAGACATTTAGTAAAGCATTTGGAATTAAATGAAAAACTCAAAGAGACTGCATAAGGTAGGAATGGGCTCAAATAGTTTTCTGTGTGCCTGGTATGGCAGTAAGCCAAAGTTCTGCACTTCGCTGGTCGTGCGGTTCTGTTGGTCTCGTCGGCACTCAGAATACTATAGAAGTCAAAACTATCGTGTTCAACTGTACGACGACTCCTGGTTAGCAGCTAACTATA
>SDVV010033826.1:0-11250 GCA_016164225.1 Gammarus roeselii
CCAACTAGAATGGAGCACCCACTCCACACCCATCACCAACTAGAATGGAGCACCCACTCCACACCCATCACCAACTAGAATGGAGCACCCACTCCACAACCCTCACTAACTAGAATGGCGCACCCACTCCTCACGCATCACCAACAAGAATGGAGCACCCACTCCACACCCATCACCAACTAGAATGGCGCACCCACTCCACACCCCTCACTAACTAGAATGGCGCACCCACTCCTCACCCATCACCAACTAGAATGGAGCATCCACTCCACACCCATCACCAACTAGAATGGAGCACCCACTCCACACCCATCACCAACTAGAATGGAGCACCCACTCCACACCCCTCACTAACTAGAATGGCGCACCCACTCCTCACCCCTCACTAACTAGAATGGCGCACCCACTCCTCACCCATCACCAACTAGAATGGAGCACCCACTCCACACCCATCACCAACTACAATGGAGCACCCACTCCACACCCCTCACCAACTAGAATGGAGCACCCACTCCACACCCATCACCAACTAGAATGGAAGCACCCACTAACGACGGGTCACCGAATACAAACTGATGTTACACTCAATATGCCAGGATGTCGCACACGACAAAAAGTAACCTCCAACAAAATAGAGCCTTAGCCAATCTTACGTGAAATCACTTCTTTTTTCACTGTCTTCACCACGAACAAAATGTTGGTATTTCACCGTGAAAAAAGAAAAAAAGGTTCAAATTGAATTACGTGTTTGCTATTACGCAACAGAAAATCAAAATTAAATATAAACTATTGTTCTCATTAAATGCACGGGAATGAACGAAGGCCTTCTTTCCTCCAGCCTCTAATGTGGTTAAGGAACGCCTCATTAACGCCCTTATCGGATACCTCATCAGCCTACAAGCGCTCCTACCCGGCTTCTGAATTTCAACGCCACTAATTTTGGTCAATATCGGCATATTAGTCTTCCCCGCGCTCCACCCACCACTCGCTGCCCAGCAGCCCACCACTCACTGCCCCGTAGCCCACCACTCGCTGGCCCACACCCCGCCACTGGCTGCCCCGCATCCCGCCAATGCCTGCACTGCACCGCACCACTGGCTGCCCCGCACCCCATCATCGCAGCCCCGCACCCCACCACCCGCTGCCCCGTACACCGCCTACTGCAACCCCGCACACCCTCACCCGTGCAGCGGGCGGAGGAGTACGGGCAGCGGGTGGTGGGGTGCGGGGCTGCGATTGGTGCGGTGCGGATCAGAGCCCAACAATCGCAGCCTTGCACCCCACCACCCGCTGCCCCGACCCCATTACTCGCAACCCCACACCCCACCATTCGCCACCCAGCAGCCCACCTTCCGCAACCCCGCACCCCACCTTTCGCAGCCCAGCACCCTCCTACTCACAACCTGTACCACACCACTGGCAACCCCGCACCCCACCGCTCGCAACCCCGCACCCCACCACTCGCTTCACCGCAGACGAGATGATTCTCTTGGCAGGAGAGACACGTAAAAAAGTCCGTGAAAGAATAAGCAGACGTCGTTCAACAGAAGACAAGAACTTGACATCGGCCGCCAAAACTGGACAATCAAATCCTGTCTCATAACATCGTTAATAACGAAGATTGCAGTTGGAATTCCTACTATTGCTTTCCCAACAGGTTTGATTTGGTTTGATTTGAGCCTCATTTACACCGCAGCCTCAACGTGAGTCATAGAAGGCTCCCCCCGTTGGGCGCGACCGTCATTGATTCAGGTAAGTTCGAGCGGCCTTGCGTGCGAAAGTATTAGTCTTGTCAAGATGAAGTCAGTATATATCTCATCCGTGGTACGCTCGCGTACAAGAGAGTAAAGAGTTAACCCGTATCTTCGTATATATATATTGTTATCTCTGTTACCTCACTTGCACAGGTGTTTGGGATTTAGACAACTTCGTATAGTCCGGTGTGTTTTCCGAAAGCAATAAGCTTTTTACGGTAGGTTGGGCCCGTGAGTAGGCTTTGTAGGTTGCACGGGGGATTTATGAACGCTCGTCGGGCTGCCGCGAGTGCGGTGCAAGCCATCAGTAAGTGTTTCACGCTGATAGCCACTTCGTGGCAACAGGGGCAAGGTGGCGCGTTTGGTCCTATGGCGACATCCATCAGGTGGTTGTGAGTTATACTCGTGTGCCCCGTGCACAAGCGGTTGATGAACACTTGGTCTTTCCTGTTGGGGAACTTTGTTTCCAATTCTCCGACTGAGGGTTTGACTGAAAGCATTTTTTGTCCACTCTGTTGCCACATTTCATCCCATCGGGATGTTAAATGGGAGTTGATAATAGGGAACCAGTCCCGGTAATGTATTGCGAAAAATTGTTCTAGGTGAGTAGATGCCAGTTTAGCAAGCGAGCCAGCAAGTTCGTTTCCTCTTATCCCCGCGTGTCCGGGGATCCAGCAGAATTCAACTGCCTGACCCGTCTCGGACATCACAAAGAGATCGTGCTGATTTTTACGTACAGCGGGATGTTCGTAGTGCAGTGTTTTAGCTGGGTGAGGACACTCAGACTGTCTGAGAACACGACGTATTTGGGGAAGTGATCTGTTTTGGCAAAAGAGATGGCTAGTTCGAGTGCGTGGAGCTCCGCAGAGAACACGGAGGCCTCCTGTGGGAGGGTGGCTGAGAGTGGGATGTTCCCCAACACAGCGGCGGCTCCCACTCCATCTGCGGTTTTGGAGCCGTCGGAGTATATATGGCGGTGCTCTAAATATTCTTCCTCAAGTAGTCTTAGGAATTCCTGCCGGTACGCGTTGGTGGGAGTAGTTGCTTTAGGGAACACTTGCAGGCCTAGGTTGACTGGTGGTGGGTTGATAATGCGTGGTGTGTAAATTTTTAGGAATTCGGTAGGAGAATGAAGGCCCAATAGCTTTACGATTGATGTTCAGCGAGGTCAGCAGGTTGTCCACACGAAGGGAAAACGGTAGACATATGTTCTTTTTGCCGCGAAAAGGCGCTTGTCGGTTATGTTGGTGATGTGGCTGATGGCCGGTTCCCAACAGGTGGCGTATTGTTCACACGTTCCAGAAAACGTGAATTGGGTTCAGATCGTCGTGACGGAGAGTATACCATGAAAAAAATCGTTGTGAAAATCACAATACCATTCTGATCATGTTTGTATTTTATGGTTCCTTCAAATTGCAGGAGCAGTTATGATTTTCAAAATAGTGTCAATTGAAGAGTAGCTTAAAAAAAGACTTCGAATATGGAAAAGAATCTCATACGATTGAGGTACTGTAAAAACAACCTTTTATTGATGGTTACATGGTATGAAAAAGTTAAATATTTGAATTTTGAGGAAGAATTTCACCTTGTAGTAGCACCCTACTAAAGCTTTTAAATGTGAGAAAGAAATGAATTGTCAATTTATCAAAAACAATACTTTCGACATAAATACACCTAACCGTCGTAGTCCATAAAAGCTCTCATATGATTAACTGGTGGCTATTATATCTGTAAGAGGAGAGGCTAGTGAAAGAAATTGCATAATATAGAAAAGAAACTATTGGAAACATGCAATAAACAAGTCAGAGGTAAAAAATCTCCAATTGATTTTTCCACACAAGATCGTTCAAATGATTCATTTCTTTTCGTGATTACTTCATAACTCAAGGCTTATCATCTTTTGTTCAAGCTTGACAACATACGGACAGTATTTTCTTAGATTCAGGGTAAGAAACCCATCCGAACGGTGTATGACACCCGTTATTGTTGTGAAAAAACAATGGCGCTGCGTAACGCCATGTCTCCCCGCTGGGGACGGGAGACATATTTAGCAAACATTGGTAACTATTGCAATAACAGGAACAAATGAGAATGTATTCCACAAGCTGCGCACTGAAGCGAACGTCTTCGTCGACGACGCGATGATGAAACATCTACCAAGACTGGCGTCCTTTGACAATTGTCATACCACGAAGAGGTGTAGGATGCAATACTCCACTTGAAAACTAGGTTTTTTCGCTGACTTCAAATGGTGTTTTTAATTCATTCATAAAACCGAGCATTTTGGAACGATATATGGGGACTGTACGTTTCTCGGATTACCGAGCAGTGTTCTCGATTTCCTTTGACGATATAGAACGAAATCTATTCTATACAGGGATCCTTCTCAAAAGTTCAACATTTTGCAGGACGACCCGCGAGACCCCCACCCACACACAGACACGTTCTCTAGTCCCTCTCTGAAGAAGAGAGGGATGGTCAAAGCCGGTCGGTCATACAAAACTCCACTCAAAAAGAAAACTCGGAACAAAAATCAGGAACAAAAGTCCCCCCCTCTCTTGGCAACGAACCGGACTGTTTGAGACTCATGCTTCGCAGTGCTGGCAGAGGTACGATAATAACATTAGTCGGGACAGACCCTACACACTCGTTGGGCAAAAAGATTGTATCCAATACGAGTGTCTGCAACTGAAGCTATGCCTTGAATGCATGGCTTAAAAGTCCAACATAGAAGAAATATGGAGAAATGTATTTTGAGTATGCAAAAAAGAGCGGTGGGACCATACAGCAATAGGTTACGTAAACGATGCTGAGATGAAGGTCAGGGAAGGTCAACAGAAATGTCAACAAATAAACTGGTGTACTCATTCTCCCGCTCTCCTCGATGCAGTCGAGAGCTTTGGGACTCGAATGAATAGCATTGCAATGAATGAAATATTTCCGCGTTTTGATTCCAACATTTCTACAATGAGATTGCATTTATTAACGTATGTGTATACATACAGTCGATTCCTTCAACGTAAATCAGGAAACTACTTAATGTCGATACATGCATAGGTAAGCACGTAAAATCTCATTCCAATGATGGTTGAACCAAAATGCAGAAATTGCATATTTATTGCAATGATGGTACGTACAAGAGACGCACACAGACACGAAAATCCACCCTCACCCCCTTCAAATATGGACTCTTTCAGACATGCTAAGCCATCTCGCAACCAATAGCGTGATGTGCTTGTCTTACATTCCTTCACCTAAAATGTTTAATAGATCGGCATGCTGGCACATTGATTATTACTGTGATAAAGAAGGATGCGTTTTCAAAATTTCATTTATGAAGTTGTCGAAATTGACAACCACAACCCCAATGTTTGGTGGGCCAGTGATGGTTTGACGCGCGGGCTGCAATACACTTGACCAGAAGTCAATCACGGTAGTTCTTAAGCAGAACAAGCCAAACAGTATCTCTCGAGAAATTGGAGAAGAATCATATTCTATTTGAGATATAATCAGGGCAGCATCTAACAGGACAAATTTTGAAGATCCACATAAATATTTATACTTTTCTACCTACATGATTCTTCAAATATGTGCATCAGGTTCAAACAGTTTATCGTGATCATTGAGCTTCGGTTTTACATTTTTCAGTTACTTGGCTGGACATCGCCATTCACTCTGATCGGGCACTCAAAAAGATAGATGGAAGACAGTTAAATATAAAGTGAATCCCAATAAATGTCGTTCTCGATATGGTCTCTCCACGATACCGTTGCTACACAGAGACATCAGTTTATTGCGACTGCATAAAACATTTTTCTGTCATTTATTTCCACGTACAATATTTTTGGGAATTTTATCGAAGCAAATGAAAATATTTTACACAATTTTTGCTCAACTCCGTAAAGTCACATGGAAATAAGTTGAAAAATTTTGAGAAAAAAATATATCTTCCCTTCGCTAAAGTATGTGAGCACCACTCCAGAGGTTCCCGTTAGTTGTTCACTTATATTGTTGATGAATGCTCGTGAATAAGAAGAGCGACGTGAATAGGATTTCTAGCAATAAAAGCAGTTTCGTACACTGACGCTCATCTATGGAGAAAAGTTGTACATCTTCCATCTAACAAGAGAAATAATGATAACATTTTTTATACCAGAACATGTTTATGAAGAAGGGTGAAGCTTGTGAGTTGCTTCAGTGATTTAAGGCTAAAAGAAGGTCTATAACATCGGCTTTTTAAACCCAACGCGGAACCGTGAGATCGACCCAGACACCGTCAGCAGTGCTGTGCGAAGGAGATGATGGAAAGCATCCCTCATGCCTGATAACAGCCGTTCACTGAGTAAAGCAAGAGAACATCTCAACTATAGCCCAGATAATAAGAGGTACAATGTCTCACGTCAAGACTTTCACGTTCATCAGCACAACCATGATTAAGGAAACATTTACAAGGAGAATTAAAAACCTCGTGTGAAATATCCATGAGCGGACGTCAACTTCGTGTTTGTATGCATTGCATTTAGGTTATATTGTGCCTGACGATGCAATGCATAACATAAACAATGGATAACACAGCATGTAGTGGCACGTACCGTAATACCAAGCCGCCTGTTCCAGGACAGAAACAAGCAACGCTTGCAGGGGCCACCGTCAACACACACTATCCTTCAGAGCCCGTCACCTCGCCCCCCCGTTGCTGTCCATCATCGCAGTACCTCGTATGTATATGCATGTATATAATGCAGCCATATAATGTTGCAGTGTGACCTCGACTTTGTAGAAGCATTTTCGCCACTTCTGCTATGGGAGCAATCTGCCCCCTCTTCCTCAATGTAGCAGTGCTTCCCTCACCTTTATGGAAGCAAAGCTAGCGCGTCTTCCTCTATGAACAGTCTACTCCCACTCTCTTCATTGATCGCAGTCTGCTCCCACCCTCATCAATGATCGCAGTCTGCCGACGCTTTCATCAATGATCGCAGTCCGCTCCCCTCCCCTTCTACTCGAGCATCGCCCATCATATCGTGCCTCCCCTCATAGAAGCAGCCTTCTTCTCGTGGAAGAAAACTCTGCTTCTTATCAAGGAAGCAGTCCCCCCGTGGGACCAGCTCTCTTTCCTCTATGGAAGCAGCAACTTCGTGAACGCAGCCCCCTCCCCCACGCAGAGGAAGCAGTAACTTCAGGGAAGCAGCCACCCAGTGGAAGCAGCCCTATGGAAGCAGCCGCCGTGTGGATGCAGATGTTATGATCAACCTCAGCTAGCAGATATTTGTCTCAATGTCTACCCAAACCCTAGCTTAGGTTACAAAGTGGGAAATATTTTCTTGGTGTATTTTCGATCACCCTCGGAAGGGTTTCTTTTATCAAACGGCATTTTACTCACAGATTAGATTCCTTGACCAAGAGACGTCGACAAGTGTATGTCATTAGTGCCTGTCTGTCAAAAGTAAGCAAGCCAGCAAATTGGGGCAGAGATTCGATGACGAAGAGGGTCCATGTTTCACACTCATAGCCCATGGTAACCTTTTAGTTATACCGAATTTGGGGCGGGGTCTATGCTTTGACATAACTGCTGAATTTACTTGTATGCCAATAAGGGTCAAGGATTTGGGATGACACGCCCCCCAGAGGCTACCAAATTGTAAAGCTGTCGCCTCATTGGAGAGCTCGTGCCTCGATTTCAGTTCAGGCACGCCTCCCATTTTGAGATTTTCAAGTCATTCGGGTGGTGAGGAGATTCTGTTCAAGTCACGGGAGGAGGTGAGCCCTAGTTAGAACAGCGATGTAGTCTGGTGTGATACTCGTGTGTTAAATATAGGTTTCTTTGATTTTAGTCGTGATCAAAGCCTGTAATACTTTGCTAGATCATAAAATTGACGTAATAAATACTTTCATATTTAGATGCTTGTAATATTTCGTTTTAGGTTTGTGTCAACAATTTTTGTGTGCTCTCTTTTACTGGGTGGGTTTTCTTTTGTGAACTTCACTCAACCTTACTGTACTTAACTTCCCTCCTGCATGGCGTAACGATGTTCTCATACCTTCTCTTTTTATAGTATCACAATCATTATTCATGCTCGTTCGAGAAGTTATCTGTTTACTTGTTATTATTACATTATTCAAAATAATACAATAACAAAATCTTCTCATCATTACAATCTTGCGCCTTCTTTAAATCTTTAAAAATACTGTATTAGTTATTTGAGTTTAAAACACTAGTGGATGCAGACACTTCCCCTCTTCGTGGAAGCAAACGGCCGGCCCGGGGCGTCGTGCATCACACTCCCGTGAAATTTCATTATCCCGGAACGCATTAATTTTGCCCGCGGCGCTTCATCCCCCTAAGCATTCCGTCCCTCAGGCGCCTCAGCCTGTATTCCACAGATGATATACAGTCTTCGTTCAATTCTCCTTTGTCATAACTATTTCTTGGACGGATACGCTGCTTTTACTTCCACAACCTGGCCATGTATTCAGGGGGTTAGATTACGAAGGGGTCCATCTCCGTCCTAGTTCAGACATTGCCTTTGTGAGCCCCCTCGCATGTAGGGTGCCCAAGTTCAGCGATGCTAGTCGGTTCGCACGCCTTCACGTACAACAACAGCAACATTATTAAAGTTCAAAACTTAAACTTGCTTCTTCTTTTCTTCTTAACTCACTCTTTCTATTTTCTTTAATAACGTAAATTAAAAATTTATGCGTAGTTCTCTAAGTAGGTATTTGTTTCTTTGCTCTTTGAGTACCGTACTGAAGTACACCGAGTGATGAACGAATTACCTCGGCTGCACCATCATCCTACACCCGCACTGTTTCGTAGAAGCCGGTAGTTTTCCCGCAAGCGATTAGTTTTTTCCTAGCAAGAGGGGTCTGTGAGTAAGCTTTGTAGCGTAAATGGGGGAAAATCTCTTGGAGCTGCGGCAAATGCATTGCACTCCATTAGTAAGTGCTTCACGCTCAATGCCACTCGGTGGCTCAGAGAGCACGGGGAGCGAATAGTGCCATGTGTACTGAGGGGAGTAATTGCGATTGTTAATCAGAAGCCCCATCTGTGCAGCGGTTGAGAGCAAGTGGGAGATGGCTCGGTAGATAGAAGAGTAACTTCCAAACAGTAAATGTGAAAACAGTGGCTCAGAAGAGCATGTCAGTCAACGCGTAGATTCGTATAATGGATTATTGTGTTGCTGTAGATACACCAGTTGTGGCCCTCAAGTTAGGTTACCATGCAAATTGTAATATTATGATGATGATGAATGTATATTTTATTATTACAGCACATCAAAAGAAAAATGCGTTGCTTTAAACAGTACCAGGAAGGAAAAATCTTGATTAGCGCTGATACAACCAGTTGAACTTCCCCTAATGTTGCCCTACGCTTATCTTTACGTCCCCCACCGTCTTCCTAGCACCATCGTTCTCAACGCAATCGTTCTTAACACCGTAGTTCCCAACACCATTGTCCCCAGCATCATCGTCCACAACCCCATCGTCCCCGGCCCATCGTCTCCCTAGGCCCCATCAATGAGGGGCGGCGTGACGCTGTATCACCGGCCATAACGCCATCGATGAGGAGTCGTAATGCTGGCGCTCGTGTTCATCAGCGCTCCCTAACTTATTGCTTTGTTCCAGCATTCTCAATTTGCTGCACTTGGCCGCCTCCTGCAGAAGCAGTGATGAGGCATGGGACTCCAGCGGTCCTGGGGCAAGGTACTCCAGGGGTCTTGAGGCGAGGGACTCCAGCGGTCTTGAGGCGAGGGACTCCAGCGGTCTTGAGGCGAGGGACTCCAGCGGTCTTGAGGCGAGGGACTCCAGCGGTCTTGAGGCGAGGAACTCCAGCGGTCTTGAGGCGAGGGACTCCAGCGGTCCTGGGGCGAGGCACTCCAGGGGTCTTGAGGCGAATGACTCCAGCGGTCTAGAGGCGAGGAACTCCAGCGGTCCTGGGGCGAGGCACTCCAGGGGTCTTCAGGCGAGGGACTCCAGCGGTCTAGAGGCGAGGGTCTCCAGCGGTCCTGGGGCTAGGTACTCCAGGGGTCTTGAGGCGAGGGACTCCAGCGGTCTAGAGGCGAGGGACTCCAGCAGTCTCGAGGCGAGGTACTCCAGGGGTCTTGAGGCGAGGGACTCCAGCGGTCTAGAGGCGAGGGACTCCAGCGGTCTAGAGGCGAGGGACTCCAGCGGTCTAGAGGCGAGGGACTCCAGCGGTCCTGGGGCAAGGTACTCCAGCGGTCTTGAGGCGAGGGACTCCAGCGGTCCTGGGGCAAGGTACTCCAGGGGTCTTGAGGCGAGGGACTCCAGCGGTCCTGGGGCAAGGTACTCCAGGGGTCTTGAGGCGAGGGACTCCAGCGGTCCTGGGGCAAGGTACTCCAGGGGTCTTGAGGCGAGGAACTCCAGCGGTCTAGAGGCGAGGGACTCCAGCGGTCTTGAGACGAGGGACTCCAGCGGTCTTGAGGCGAGGGACACCAGCGGTCTTGAGACGAGAATCTCCAGCGGTCTTGAGACGAGGGACTCCAGCGGTTTTGAGGCGAGGGACTCCAGCAGTCTTGAGGCGAGGGACTCCAGTGGTCTTGAGGCGAGGGACTCCAGTGGTCTTGAGGCGAGGGACTCCAGCGGTCTTGAGGCAAGGGAATCCGGCAGTATTGAGGCGAGGGATTCCAGCGGTCTTGAGGCGAGGGACTCCAACGTTCATGGCGAGGGACTCCAGTGGTCTTGAGGCGAGGGACTTCAGCGGTCATGGAGTGAAGGACTCCAGCGGTCATGGGCGAGGGACTCCAGCGGTCATGAGGCGAGGGACTCCAACGTTCATGGCGAGGGACTCCAGTGGTCTTGAGGCGAGGGACTCCAGCGGTCATGGAGTGAAGGACTCCAGCGGTCATGGGGGAGGGACTCCAGCGGTAATGGGGCGAGGGTGCATCTACGAAGATTCGCAGCACTCCGTTCGAAAGAAGTAGCACGGACGAAGCCATCCATTTTGTGACATCGAGGAGAATGTGAGCAAGTCAAGATTCGAGGACATGACATCAATAAAAATAGGCACAAAAACATAATGGAGGTTTCTCAACATCATTGTTCGAGAAGGAAAAGGTTCCTGTTCGACACAGTTATTCGAGGTGTCGATAACAAGAAACATATCCTGCGCTCGATGAACTACGAGAAAAAAAGGCCTATCGTTTGACAGAGAGAGCCCTACAGAAATGCCTACCTCAGCACAGAGCTGACCAGGGCCAACTTAGGCCCCTTTTGTTCCAGCCTCCACCCTCCCCCTACCCTCTCACACCGGCCTCACCAAGGCAGGACTTTAGGCCTAACGCCCCAACACGAGAAATCCCCCCAAATATTTCGGACGACTGAATAAATGGATTTACCTGAGACGGGCGGACGGCCGAGCGCAGGAATTACGGCGTCGGGAAGTTGGTGGCGACACTTGCAACTACGATTTAGCAACGGAAATATAGTAGCACTACAGTTAGATATGTACATGTCTATCTATCTATACATATACATATAT
>SDVV010033827.1:0-11250 GCA_016164225.1 Gammarus roeselii
TGCTGGCCTTGTTAGCACACAGTGCAGTTGCATTGATTACAGTGTAAGTTTATGACAGAAGTCGTCGTTACCTGAACACTATCCATCTTCCCATTGTTAGTAGTGTTTATAGCATTCATCGTACCCCTGAGATTTGAAGTGTCAGTTATAGACAAAAGTAGCTGTTATCCGAGGGAAATGACTTCATTCCTTCAGCAGCCCCAAGAACCATGTACACTTCCCCTACGAGCTGAGATCGTTGTAGGGACATGACTTAGATAACGAAGCTACCCCGAGGCCGATTTCCATTTGCCTTACAGCTATTGCACCACCAAGGCGAGTGTCTTCATTCATGCAGCAGCCTCGATTACTCTGTCAACTTCATCGACGAGTCGACATCCTTGTTGGGTAGTGATTTTGTTCCCGGAGACGCCCCGAGGGCGATTTCAAAGTTCCATACAAGCATTGGCTCTCCAAGGGATCGACTTCATTCCCGCAGCAGCACCGAGAGCCATGTACACTTCCCCTACGAGCTGAGACCGTTGTAGGGTAGTGACTTTGTTCTCAAAGCTGCAGCAAGACCGATTTCCATTTGCCTTACAACTATTGCATCTCCAAGGGAATTACTTTATTTCTGCAGCAGTTACGAGAACTCTGTTCATTTCATCTACGAGCCGAGATCATTGTAGGGTAGTGACATTGTTCTCGGAGCCGCCCCGGGAGCGATTTCGAAGTTCCTTACATGCATCGCCACTCCAAGGGAGTGACTTCATTCCTGCAGCAGCACCTAGAACCATGTCCACTTCCCCTACGAGCTGAGATCGTTGTAGATTGGTGACTTTGTTCTCGGAGACGCAGCAAGACCGATTTAGTTGTAAGACCGATAGTTGTAATAGAAATCGGTCTTGCTGGGACTTCGAGAACGAAGTTTCTACCCTATAACGGTCTCAGCTGGTATGAGTAGTGGACATGGTTCTCGGTGCTGCTGCAGGAATAAAGTCAATCCCTTGGAGTGGCAATGCTTGTATGGTACTTTGAAATCGCTCGCGGGGTGGCTTCGAGAACAAAGTCACTACTCTACAATGATCTCGTTTCGTAGATGAAATGAATAGAGTTCTCGTAGCTGCTGCAAGAATGAATTCATTTCCCCTGGAGTGGCAATGCTCGTAAGGAACTTTGAAATCGCCCCCAGGGCGGCTCCGTGAACAAAATCACTACCCTACAATGATCTCGACTCGTCGATGAAAAGGACAGAGTTCTCGGAGCTGCTGCTGCAAGAGAAGTCAATTCCCATGGAGGTGCAATGACTGTAAGGCATATGGAAATCGGTCCCGGGACAGCTCCGGGAACAGAACACTTCCCAACATCGATCTCAGTTCGTAGGGAAAGTGGACATGGTTTTCGGGGCTGCTGCAGGAGTGAAGTCATCTCCCTCGGAGGTGCAATAACGGTGAGGCGAATGGAAATCGATCTAGAGCGGTGCCGTGAACAAAGTCATCACATTACAGCGATCTCAAATTAGAGGGGGAAGTGGACACGGTTCTCGGTGCTGCTGCAGGAATGAAGTCACTCCCTTGGAGTGGCAATGCTTGTAAGAAACTTTGAAATCTCTCGCGGGGCGGCTCCGAGAACAAAGTCACTTTCCTACAATGATCTAGGCTCGTAGATGAAATGAACAAAGGTCTCGTAGCTGCAATTCCCTTGGAGATGCAATAGTTGTAAGGCAAATGTGAATCGGTCATGCTGCGGCTTTGAGAATAAAGTCACTACCCTACAACGGTCTAAGCTCGTGTGTGAAGTGGACATGGTTTTCGGAGATGCTGCAGGAGTGAAGTCCTCTCCCTCGGAGTTGCAATAACGGTGAGGCGCATGGAAATCGATCTAGAGCGGTGCCGTGAACAAAGTCATTACCCTACAGCGATCTCAAATTAGAGGGGGAAGTGGACACGGTTCGCGGTGCTGCTGCAGGAATGAAGTCAATCCCTTGGAGTGGCAGTGCTTTTATGCAACTTTGATTCCGAGAACAAGGTCACTACTCTACAATGATCTCGATTCGTAGATGAAATTAACAGAATTTTTGAGGCTGCTGCACGAATGAAGTCAATTCATTTGGAGGTAGAATGGCTGTAAGGGGAATGGAAATCGATCTCGGGGAAGCTCCGAGAACAAAGTCACTACCCTACATCGATTTCAGCTTGTAGGGGAAATGGACATGGTTACGGGGCTGCTGCATGCATGAAGTCACTCCCCTTGATGGTGCAATAGCTCCAAAGGGGAAGAAAATCAGTCTCGGGGCGGCTTCGTGAACTAAGTCATGTCCCTCAACGATCTCAGCTCGTAGGGGAAGTGTATACGGTTCTCGGGGCTGCTGCAGGGATGAAGTCATTTCCCTCAGAGGTGCATCTCCGGCAAAGCGAACGGAAATCGATCTCGGGGCGGCCCCAGAAACGAAGTCATTAACCTACAACGATCTCAGCTTGTGGGGGAAGTGGACATGGTTCTCGGGGCTGCTGCAGAAATGAAGTCATTTCCCTTGGAGGTGCAATAGCTGCATGGCAAATGGAAATCGGTCTCGTCTCAGCTCCGAGAACAATGTCACTACTCTACAATGAACTCGGCTCGTAGGGGAAATTTACATGGTTCTCGTGGATGCTGCAGGAATGAAGTCATTTCCCCTGGAGGTGCAATAGCTGTAAGGCAAGTGGAAATCGGTCTCGTTGCGGCCCCGGGAACAAAGTAATTATCCTACAAATATCTCAGCTCGTTGGGGAAGTGGACAAGGTTCTCGGGGCTGCTTCAAGAATGAAGTCACTTCATCTGGAGTGGCAATGCTTGTAAGGAACTTTGAAATCGCTCGCGGGGCGGCTCTGCAAAGAAAGTCACTACCTTTTAATGATCTCGACTCGTAGATAAAGGGGACAGAGTTCTCGAGGCTGCTGCAGGAATGAAGTGACTTCCCTCGGAGGTGCAATAGTTGTAAGGCAAATGGAAATCGGTCTTGCTTCGGCTTCGAGAACAAAGTCACTACCTTACATCGGTCTCAGCTCGTAGTGGAAGTATACATGGTTCTCGGTGCTGCTGCAGGAATGGAGTTAATCCCATGGAGTGGCTATGCTTGTATGGAACTTTGGAATCGCTAGCGGGGCGGCACAGAGAACAAAGTCACTACCCTACAACGGTCGCAGCTCGTATGGGAAGTGGACATGGTTCGCGGGGCTGCTGCAGGAGTGAAGTCATCCCCTCGGAAGTGCAATAACGGTGAGGCGAATGGAAATCGATCTCCGGGCGTTGCCGTGAACTAAGTCATTACCTTACAGCGATCTCAAATTAGAGGGGGAAGTGGACACGGTTCTCGGTTATGCTGAAGGAATGAAGTCACTCCCTTGGAGTGACAATGCTTGTACGGAACTTTGAAATCGCTCGCGGGGCGGCTTCGAGAACAAAGTCACTACCCTACAATGATCTCGGCTCGTAGATGAAATGAACAGAGTTCTCGTAACTGCTGCAGAAATGAATTCATTCCCTTGGTGATGCACTAGTTGTAAGGCAAATGGAAATCGGTCTTGCTGCGGCTTCGGGAACAAAGTCACGACCCTACAACGGTCTCAGCTCGGAGGGGAAGTGTACATGGTTCTCGGTGCTGCTGCAGGAATGGAGTTAATCCCTTGGAGTGGCTATGCTAGTATGGAACTATGGAATCGCTCACGGGGCGGCTTCGAGAACAAAATCACTACCCTCCAATGATCTAGACTCGTCGATGAAAAGACCAGAGTTCACGGGGCTGCTGCAAGAGAGAATTCAATTCCCTTGCTGTTTCAATGTCTGTAAGACATATGGGAATCGGTTTCGGGGCAGCTCCGGAATCAAAGTCAATACGCTACATCGATCTTAATTCGTAGGGAAAGTGGACCTGGTTTTCGGGGCTGCTGCAGGAATGAAGTCGCTTCCCCTGGAGTGGCAATGCTTGTAAGGAACTTTGAAATCGCCCTCGGGGCGGCTCCAAAAACAACGTCACTACCCTACAATGATCTCGGCTCGTAGATGAAGTGGACAGAGTTATCGAGGCTGCTGCACGAATGTAGTCAAATCCTTTTGAGGTGCAATGGCTGTAAGGCCAATGGAAATCAATCTCGGGGAAGCTCTGAGAACAAAGTCACTACTCTACATCGATTTCAACTCGTAAGGAAAATGGACATGGTTTTCGGGGCTGCTGCAGGAATGAAATCACTCCCTTGGAGTGGCAATACTTGTAAGAAACTTTGAATTCGCCCTCGGGGCGGCTCCGAGAACAAAATCACTACCCTACAATGATGTCGACTCGTCGACCAAGTGGACAGATTTTTCGAGGCTGCTGCATGAATGAAGTCACTCTCCTTGGTGGTGCAATAGCTGTCAGACGAATGGAAATCGGCCTCGGGGTGGCTCCGTGAACTAAGTCATGTCCCTACAACGATCTCAGCTCGTATGGGAAGTGTACATGGTTCTCGGGACTGCTGCAGGAATGAAGTCATTTCTCTCAGAGGTGCAATTGCTGTAAGGCGAATGAAAAACGATCTCGGGGCGGCTCCGCGAACGAAGTCATTACCCTACAACGATCTCAGCTTGTAGGGGAAGTGGACATGGTTCTCGGGGCGTCTGCAAGAATGAAGTCATTTCCCTTGGAGGTGCAATGACTGTAAGGCAAATGGAAATCGGTCTCGGGGCAGCTCCGGGAACAGAGGTACTACCCTACAATGATCTAGGCTCGTAGATGAAATAAACAGAGTTCTCGTAGCTGCTGCAGAAATGAACTCATTCCCTTGGAGATGCAATTGTTGTAAGACAAATGGAAATCGGTCTTGGTGCGGCTTCGAGAACAAAGTCACTACCCTACATCGGTCTCAGCTCGTATGGGAAGAGTTCATGGTTCTCGGTGCTGCTGCAGGAATGAAGTCAATCCCTTGGAGTGGCAATGCTTGTATGAAACTTTAAAATCGCTCGCGAGGCGGCTGCGGGAACAAAGTCACTACTCTACAATGATCTCGATTCGTAGATGAAACGAACAGAGTTTTTGAGGCTGCTGCACGAATGAAGTCAATTCCTTTGGAGGTACAATGGCTGTAAGGCAAATGGAAATCAATCTCGAGGGAGCTCCGAGAACAAAGTCACTACTCTACATCGATTTCAGCTCGTAAGGAAAATGGACATGGTTTTCGGGGCTGCTGCATGCATGAAGTCACTCCCCTTGGTGGTGCAATAGCTCCAAGGCGAATGGAAATCGGTCTCGGGGCGGCTCCGGGAACAAAGTCATTACCCTACAAAGATCTCAGCTCGTAGGGGAAGTGGACAAGTTTCTCGGGGCTGCTTCAGGAATGAAGTCACTTCATCTGGAGGTGCAATGAATATAAGGCAAATATAAATTGACCTCGGGGCGGCACGGAGAACAAACTCGCTCTCCTACAATGATATCGGCTCGTGAATGGAGTGGACAGAGTTTTTGGTGCAGCTATAGGAAGGAAGTCACTTCCTTGCGATGGCAATGCTTGTAAGGAACTTTGAAATCGCTCTCGGTGCGGCTCCGCGAACAAATGCACTACCCTACAATGATCTCGGCTCGTAGATGAAGTGGACAGAGTTCACGTAGCTGCTGCAGGAATGAAGTCACTTCCCCTGGAGTAGCAATGCTTGTGAGGAACATTGAAATCGCTCGCGGGGCGCCTCTGCAAGCAAAGTCACTACCCTTTAATGATCTCGGCTTGTAGAAGAAGTGGACAGAGTTCTCGGGGCTGCTGCAGGAATGAAGTGACTTCCCTGCGAGGTGCAATAGTTGTAAGGCAAATGGAAATCAGTCATGCTGCGGCTCCGAGAACAAAGTCACCATTCTACAACGATTTCAGCTCGTAGGGGGAGTGGACATGGTTCTGGGTGCTGCTGCAGGAATGAAGTCACTCCCTCGGAGAGGCAATGCTTGTAAGGAACTTTGAAATTGCTCGCGGGGCGGCTCCGAGTACAAAGTCACTACCCTACAATGATCTCGGCTCGTAGATGAAGTGGACAGAGTTATCGAGGCTGCTGCAGGAATGAAGTCAAATCCTTTTGAAGTGCAATGACTGTAAGGCTAATGGAAATCGATATCGGGGAAGCTCCGTGAACAAAGTCACTACCCTAAATCGATTTCAGCTCGTAGGGAAATTGACATGGTTTTCGAGGCTGCTGCAGGAATGAAATCGCTCCTTTGGAGTGGCAATGCATGTAAGGAACTTTGAAATCACCCTCGGGGCGGCTACGAGAACAAAATCACTACCCTACAATGATGTCGACTCGTAGATGAAGTGGACAGAGTTTTCGAGGCTGCTGCATGAATGAAGTCACTCCCCTTGGTGGTGCAATAGCTGTTAGACGAATGGAAATCAGCCTCGGGGCGGCTCCGTGAACTAAGTCATGTCCCTACAACGATCTCAGCTCGTAGGGGAAGTACACATGAATCTCGGGACTGATGCAGGAATGAAGTCATTTCCCTCAGAGGTGCAATTGCTGTAAGGCGAATAAAAATCGATCTCGGGGCGGCTCCGTGAACGAAGTCATCCCCCTACAACGATCTCAGCTTGTAGGGGAACTGGACAGAGTTCTCGTAGCTGCTGCAGGAATGAAGTCACTTCCCCTCGAGTTGCAATGCTCGTAAGGAACTTTGAAATCGCCCTCAAAGCGGCTCCGTGAACAAAATCACTACCCTACAATGATCTCGACTCGTCGATGAAAAGGACAGAGTTCTCGGGGCTGCTGCAAGAGAGAAGTCAATTCCCATGGAGGTGCAATGACTGTAAGGCATATGGAAATCGGTCCCGGGGCAGCTCCGGGAACAGAACACTACCCTACATCGATCTCAGTTCGTAGGGAAAGTGGACATATTTTCGGGGCTGCTGCAGGAGTGTAGTCATCTCCCTCGGAGGTGCAATAACGGTGAGGCGAATGGAAATCGATCTAGAGCGGTGCCGTGAACAAAGTCATCACCCTACAGCGATCTCAAATTAGAGGGGGAAGTGGACACGGTTCTCGGTGCTGCTGCAGGAATGAAGTCACCCTCTTGGAGTGGCAATGCATGTAAGGAACTTTGAAATCTTTCGCGGGGCGGCTCCGAGAACAAAGTCACTTCCCAACAATGATCTAGGCTCGTAGATGAAATTAACAGAGGTCTCGTAGCTGCTTCACGAATGGAGTCATTTCCTTGGAGATGCAATAGTTGTAAGGCAAATGTAAATCGGTCTTGCTGCGGCTTTGAGAACAAAGACACTACCCTACAACGGTCTCAGCTCGTGTGGGAAGTGGACATGGTTCTTGGGGCTGCTGCAGGAGTGAAGTCCTCTCCCTCGGAGGTGCAATAACGGTGAGGCGAATGGAAATCGATCTAGAGCGGTGCCGTGAACAAAGTCATTATCCTACAGCGATCTCAAATTAGAGGGGGAAGTGGACACGGTTCTCGGTGCTGCTGCAGGAATAAAGTCAATCCCATGCAGTGGCAATGCTTTTATGAAACTTTGAAATCGTTCGCCGGGTGATTCCGGGAACAAAGTTACTACTCTATGATGATCTCGATTCGTAGATGAAATGAACAGAGTTTTAAAGGCTGCTGCACGAATGAAGTCAATTCCTTTGGAGGTACAATGGCTGTAAGGGAAATGGAAATCGATCTCGGGGAAGCTCCGAGAACAAAGTCACTACCCTACAATGATCTCGACTCGTAGATGAAATAAACAGAGTTCTCGTAACTGCTGCAGAAATGAAGTCACTCCCTTGGTGATGCAATAGTTGTAAGGCAAATGGAAATCGGTCCTGCTGCGGCTTCGAGAACAAAGTCACTACCCTACAACGGTCTCAGCTCGTAGGGGAAGTGTACATGGTTCTCGGTGCTGCTGCAGGATTGAAGTCAATCCCTAGGAGTGGCTATGATTGTATGGAACTTTGGAAACGCTCGCGGGGCGGCTTCGAGAACAAAATCACTACCCTACAATGATCTCGACTCGTCGATGAAAAGACCAGAGTTCTCGGGGCTGCTGCATGAGAGAATTTAATTCCCTTGCTGTTTCAATGTCTGTAAGGCAAATGGAAATCGGTCTTGCTGCGGCTTCGAGAACAAAGTCACTTCCCTACAACGGTCTCAGCTCGTAGGGGAAGTGTACATGGTTCTCGGTGCTGCTGCAGGATTGAAGTCACTCCCTTGGAGTGGCAATGCTTGTAAGGAACTTTGAAATCGCTCGCAGGGCAGCTCCGGAAACAATGTCACTACCCTGCAATGATATCGGCTCGTAGATGAAAAGGTCAGAGTTCTCGGGGCTGCTGCATGAGAGAAGTCAATTCCCTTGCTGTTGCAATGACTGTAAAGCATATGGAAATCGGTTTCGGGTCAGCTCCGAAAACAAAGTCACTACCCTATAATGATCTCGGCTCGTAGATGAAGTGGACAGAGTTCTCGGGGCTAATGCAGGAATGAAGTCACTTCCTCTGGAGTGGCAATGCTTGTAAGGAACTTTGAAATCGCCCTCGGGGCGGCTCCGAGAACAAAATCACTACCCTACAATGATCCCGATTCGTTCATTCCTGCAGCAGCACCGGGAACCATGTCCACCTCCCCTACGAGCTGAGATCGTTGTAGATTGGTGACTTTGTTCTCGGAGCCGCAGCAAGACCGATTTTCATTTGCCTTACAACTATTGCATCTCCAGGGAGTGACTTCATTCTTGCAGCTGGTGCGAAAACTCTGTCCACTTCATCTACGAGCCGATATCATTGAAGGAAAGTGGCTTTGTTCTCTAAGCCGCACCGCAAGCGATTACAAAGTTCCTTTACAAGAATCGCCACTCCAAGGGAGTGATTTCGTTCCTGTAACAGCTACGAGTACTCTGTCCATTTGATCTACGAGCCGAGATCATTGTGGGCGAATGACACTGTTCTAGGAGCCGCCTCGAGACCGAATTCCATTTGCCTTTCAGTCATTGCACATCCAGGGGAAATGACTTCTTTCCTGCAGCAGCCACATAAACCATATCAACTTCCCCCATGAGCCGAGTTCATTGTAGAGTATTGACATTGATCTCGGAGCAGCGATGAGAACAATTTCCATTTGCCTTACAGCTATTGCACCTCCAAGGTCAATGACTTCATTCCTGCCGCAGCCCCGAAGGACATGTCCACTTCCCCCTAGAGCTGAGATCATTTTACGGGAATGACTTTGTTCACGGAGCCGCCCCGAGACCAATTTCTATTCGCCCTTCAGCCATTGCACCTCCGAGGGAAGTGACTTAATTCCTGCAGAAGCCCCGAGAACTCTGCCCACTTCATCTGCGAGCCGAGATCATTGTAGGGTAGTGACTTTTTTGCGAAGCAGGTCTGCGAGCAATTTCAAAGTTCCTCACAAGCATTTCCACTCCAAGGGAGTGATTATGTTCCTGCAGCAGCCCCAAAAACAATGTCCATTTCCCCTACTAACTGAGACCGATGTAGGGTAGTGACTCTGTTCCCGGAGCTGCCCCGATACCGATTTCCATATGCCTTAATGACATTACACCTCCAAGGGAATTGACTTCTCTCTTGCAGCAGCCCCGAGAACTCTGTTCTTTTCATCGACGAGTCGAGATTATTGTAGGGTAGTGATTTTGTTCACGGAGCCGCCCCGAGGGCGATTTCAAAGTTCCTTACAAGCATTGCCACTCCAGGGGAAATGAATTCATTCCTGCAGCAGCTACGAGAACTCTGTTCATTTCATCTACGAATCGAGATCATTGTAGGGTAGTGACTTTGTTCCCGAAGCCGCCCCACGAGCGATTTCAAAGTTCCATTGAAGCATTGCCACTCCAAGGGATTGACTTCATTCCTGCAGCAGCACCGAGAACCATGTCTACTTCCCCTACGAGCTGGGACCGTTATAGGGTAGTGACTTCGTTCTCAAAGCCGCAGCAAGACCGATTTCCATTTGCTTTACAACTATTACATCTCCAAGGGAAGGCCTCCAATCCTGCATCCGCTACGAGACCTCTGTTCATTTCATCTACGAGCCGATATCATTGTAGGAAAGTGACTTTGTTCTCTAGCTGCCCCGAAAGCGATTTCAAAGTTCCTTAACAATCATTGCCACTCCAAGGGAGTTACATTTTTCGTGCAACAGCTACGAGAACTCTGTCCATTTGATCTACGAACTGAGAACATTGTGGGCGAGTGACTTTGTTCCAGGAGCCGCCTCGAGACCAAATTTCATTTGCCTTACGGTCATAGCACATCCAGGGGAAATGACTTCTTTCCTACAGCAGCCACAAAAACCATGTCAACTTCCCCTATGAGCCGAGTTCATTGTAGAGTAGTGACATTGTTTACGGAGCAGCGATGAGAACGATTTCCATTTACCTCACAGCTATTGCACCTCCAAAGGAAATTACTTCATTCCTGCAGCAGCCCCGACCGCCATATCCACTTTCCCTGCAAGCTGAGATCGTTTTAGGGTAATGACTTTGTTCACGGAGCCGCCACGAGACCAATTTCCATCCGCCCTACAGCGATTGCCCCTCCGAAGGAAGTGACCCAATTCCAGCAGCAGCCTCGGGAACTCTGTCCACATCATCTACGAGCCGAGATCATTGTAGGGTAGTGACGCCCTGCAAACAATTTCAGAGTTCCTTACAAGCACTGCCACTGCAAGGGAATGATTTCGTTCCTGCAGCAGCCCCGAAATCCATGTCCACGTCCCCTACGAACTGAGATCGATGTAGGGAAGTGCCTTTGTTCCCGGGGCTGCCCCGAAACCGATTTCCATTTGCCTTACAGTCATTGCCCATTCAAGGGAATTGACTTCTCTCATGCAGCAGTCCCGAGAACTCTGTCCACTTCTTCGACGAGTCGAGATTATTGAAGGGTAGGGATTTTGATCCCGGAGCCACTCCGAGGGCGATTTCCATTCACCTCACTATTATTGCACCTCCGAGGGAAATGACCACACCTGCAGCAGCTTCGAGAACCATGCCCACTTCCCCTACGAGCTGAGATCGTTTTAGGGTAATGACTTTGTTCACGGAGCCGCCCCGAGACCGATTCCCATTCGCCCATCAGCTATTGCACCTCCAAGGGAAGTGACTTTATTCCTGCAGCAGCCCCGAGAATTCTTTATACTTCATCTACGAGCCGAGATCATTGTAGGGTTGTGACTTTGTTTTCGATGCCACCCCGCGAGCGATTTTAAAGTTCCTTATAAGCATTGTCACTCCAGGTGAAAAGACTTCATTCTTGCAGCAGCTACGAGAAATATAA
>SDVV010033828.1:0-11250 GCA_016164225.1 Gammarus roeselii
GCTTTCAACTCTTGGTCTTGAAGTTGTTCCTTGCGAAGTCGTTCTTCATCAATGTCCGTGAATATTGCTGTGAGAAGGCAATCGCAATTCTCATCAATTGGTTCAGGAGGCAGTTGCATGGCTGGTTCCTCCTGATCATGACATCGTGACAAGGCGTCTGCGACTTGATTCTTTCATCCAGCGATGTGCCGGATATCAGTTGTGAACTGACTGATGTAGGAGAGTTGGCGACTCTCCCGAGGAATGTCTCGTTCCTGTCGTTTGTGAAGTGCACCAACCAATGGTTTATGATCGGTGATGATGGCAAAGTCTATGCCTACGATAAAGTAGCGGAAATGCTTCACTGATAGGTAAGCTGCAAGCAATTCTCGACCAAAGGTGGAGTATTTCCTTTCCCTTGGCTGTAATTTCTTACTGAAGAAAGCTAGCGGTCTCCATTCTTTGTCTTGGAGCTGCTGTAGCACTGCTCCCACTGTCGTGTTGGAAGCATCCACTGCAATTGCAGTTGGTGCATCTGGCAATGGGTGATGGAGCATTGTTGCTTGAGCAAGTGCTACTTTTGCATTTTCGAATGCCTGGTTAGCTTCTGGGTTCCACTCAATTTTGTCATTCTTTCTGGGTTTCCCCGATAGAAGTGTGTTAAGTGGTGCCATGACTGAGGCAATGTCATGCAAGAATCTGTTGTAAAACTGGATCATTCCACAGAATGTTCGAAGCGTCTTGATGAGCACGGGCTTCTCAAAATCGTTGATAGCCTTGACCTTCTCGGGCAACGGCAGAATTCCCTGTGAGGTTATTCTGTGTCCAAGAAAGTCCACTTCGGGGCGTCAAAATTCACTTTTGGGCAGGTGAATGACTAGCCCATGAGCTGCTAGTCTGGTGAAAAGTTCTTCAAGGTCCTGGAGATGCTCTGTCTCATTTGAGCTGGCAACTAGTATGTCATCCACATAGTTGAAGTTCGTGACTGGGCGTCCTGCGACGGATATGTCACGAAGGACTGTGTCAAGAAATCGTTGAAAGGTTTGAGCTGCACCGCTTAGACCATAGGGCATGCGAGTGAATTCAAAAGATCCAAAAGTGGCGGTGATAGCCGTTTTGGGTATGCTTTCCTCGTCCATGGGGATTTGGAAGTAGGCACTGGCAAGGTCAACCTTTGAAAATATGGTTTTTCCTGCCAGTTGTGCTGAAAAGTCTTGCAGGTGTTTTAGTGGATAGCTATCGCGTACTGTCTGGAAATTACCCATCCTGTAGTCTCCGCACAATCTCCAGCCAACCTTCTTGGGTACCACATGTAATGGTGAGGCCCAAGGGCTTTTACTGGGTCGGATGATCCCATCCTGCAGCATTCCTTTTATGGCTTCTTTTGCCGAGTCTGCCACTTTAGGATTAGGTCGCCTGGGGCGCACGAATACTGGTTGTCCCGTTGTTGTGATGATGTGTCTAACATCATGCTTAGGTTTGGTCAATGCAGTGTTAGGCATTGTGATGGTTTTGTGTTTTTCTAATAATTTTCTGTAGCAGTCTGGGTCATCTCCTAGGGTGTTGAGTGTTGCACCGGCTAAAGCCAGACCTGCGGAGGCAGTCAGGCTAGTGGAGGTATCCATGAGCCGCCTGTTGTGTAGGTCTACCACAAGCTTGTGGTGGGCAAGCAAGTCAGCACCGATAATTGGTTGGTCAACCTGGGCTATGATGCATGGCCAAGTTATATCCTTTCGCAGGTCAATATTGAGGGTCATTAGCCGCTCACCATAGATGGGTATGCGGGAACCATTGGCAGCGCGTAGGCTGCTAACTTCCTCATTTCTGAGGTCGGTTGCTTGAGGTGGAATGCCAGAGACGGCAGCACCTGTGTCTATTAAGAAGGTGAACTTGCTTTTTCTGTCAATGATGGTTAGGAGACGAGTCTTCTTGAGGGTTAATGCCGTGACGTGCTCGTGTTGTCATCACGGGATCTCAGTTTCCCTCCTGGTTGTTGAAGATGTTGCTCATGTCACATGGTATTGTGCATCTGCGAGCAATTGTGTCAAAGCGCCTGTGGAAATGGCAAGGCGTTCTGTTTTCTGCAGAAGGTTCACGTCGGTGGGAAGTGCTTCTACCTCTGTTTCCATGGTTGTTGTAATGTGGTCGTTGTTCCAGCTTTTGCAGTCTGGTCAGGAATGATTGCTGTTCTTCATTCATTTTGTCCTCCAGGTTGTGGATTGTTCTCTCCAGGTGGTCAATTCTTTTTAGAATATGGTATTTTTCCTGTGATAGTGCTCTACTTTTGAAATCCATTTCTGACATTCGTGAGGTCAGAGCATTGATAGTTTGGGTGGTGTCGCTGTGCCTAGCTGTGTTGTGTTGTGGCTGTGGTGTGGATGCTGGCGGAACACTACTGATGTGGCTTACTGGAATGTTAGACTCAGTGTATTCAGTTTGTATTTTATCTGTTGCCTCCACAATGTCAGTTAGGGTTGTCTTATTGTTGACCAATAGTGCATATTTGATGTTGGTTGGTATTTCCTCATGAGCATTTCTTTCAAGAATGGGCTATTGTGGTGTACAACGGATTCCGAGTCACTACCAAGTAGGTGTCGAAGATGGGCCAGGAACTGTGCCATTGTGCGGGTTCCTCGTCGTTCTTTGTCCAGAATTTGTCGTATGCGAGCTGATTCTGGTAGTGTGTTTAAGGAAGTAATTTTGTCTTTAACTTTATTGTAGCGGTCATTTCCTCCATTCATGACTAGGTCCTGAAGTGGTAATCGTAATTGTGGTGGTAGGGCTTTGAGCGTCAACCGGACTTTGGTTTGGTCATCTGTGATGACATGTGCTGTGAAGTCGGCTTCTAGTAAGTAAAACCAGAAACCTGATGCTTCAGACATGTAAGGTGTGACATCAAAGTCCCTGCTTGAAGTTATGCTGTTGGAATTTGATGGATTTCCTACAATAAGGTTGTTGTCAGGGTTCCCGTCCTCTGACATGTTGATTGTGTGGGCTTGGTCGGCGGTGATCTGTTTTTCAAGTTGTGATTCTGGTGACCGACTGGAAATGTTTATTTTCCAATTGCAATGTCTGCTGTCCACGTGAAATGTGTACCAAGGTGTGAAATGCAAATTGTTTTTGTTGGGAGATTGAGATAAGTTTAATTCCCATGTGTGCGGTGAGATTGCAATTCCTCAAAGTTCTTTTTCACTGAGGTGAGGTTGCACCACTTGTTGTTGAGCACGAGCTTTTAACACCAAGGTTGTCACAAAAATTGGGAATTTAAATGGGTATTCAATATGCTTTGGTGTGTGTTGTGAATATGTAGCGTTCAATTGTATAAAGTTCGACGCCAATCATGACGTCATACGTAGAAGTAACATAGTATTATGTTGTGCGTTAGCAAAAAAAAAATAAAAAAAAAATAATGATAATATAAATAATAATAATAACTGTATATAGTGTAACATGTAAAAATTATATCATAGTAAAAATTTGTAAAGCGGCATTACGAAGCTAGGATATAATCACATCGTCATAAACTGAACTCATGCAGGAAGGAATAGTATGCAACAGTGGAAGTGAAACGAGTGTGGGACGCAGTGATTGAGATAGAATGACTGGTTGCAGCGTGCTATTACAAGCTTCTATATTCCTGTAATTATCAACTATGGACTTTGTATAAATATTCCATTAGCAACTTAAACAATTATTCGAACAACAAATTTCACCAAGGCACGCAACAATAAAATATAATAACCAATTCAAATGATAAAATCAATCACAACCTACAACAGTGTGTGTAGAGCTACCCTTAAAACGTTAATTTAAATAAAAGCATCAACAATTTTTTCATCAAAACTTTTATGTTTTTGAACTTTCAAAAAGTTTAGACGGGAGCTATCAGCTCTCAGCTCATTCCTGGCTCAAACTTCGTCGTGTTAAATTTGGTTTTCTTCCTCTCCCTGCGTGTTGCCGCTACCAACCACTCGTCGGCTCCACTTCCCAGTCGAATCTGCAGGACCGTTTGGGTTCTAATCGTGGCTCAACAGCATTGTCATTGGATCACGACGATCCCGTGTCCTGGCCCCCCTTTTCTTCCTAGAGCGTCTGATGTCAGCTCCCGCTCTCGACTACCTGCACGACACCCCAATATAAGTACCATTTCCGAGTATAATAGGCACAATAAACATCATAATTCTTCAAGCGTATTCATTCCATCCTCTCGGCGACTATAAGCAATAAGTGACCTAAGGGCATCCCTATATTCTGATGAGTCAATAACCTGAGACCTCACACTGGGACTCCAGTCGCAATACAAACGAGAGGTGGAAATGAACAGCAGAGTGCTAGGTTTAATTAGAAATGAGCAGGGCATTCTCAATAACACCGAAAAGTGACCAAAATTAGGACTAGGAATAGGTAACAATCAATCACTCAGCTGGATAATCAAGTTCCATAGTGCAAGTCTAAGTAGCCTTCATTTAGTATTTATAAATAATAATCCTTGCATCATTGCAGTATTAGTAGCAGAGTAGCTAGCATTGTCTCATGACCATAGCTGTGCTAACAACCAGTTGTCATAAATTCTAAATAACTTTTGTGCCATTCACAACAACATAGCTCAGCTCACAACAACCGTGTCCATAACTTATGTCTATAAAACCTTCACCATCAAACTTCAGCATTGCCCATAACCCAGGTACGCCTTAATCCTGTGTTTTCCCGCAACAGCATAACATAAAAAAATATATATCCACACCTAACTTGACCCGTGTTGGACAACCAGAAGTCGTGTCAGGCAGAACACGGCACAACATAGCAACCCCCCCCCCCCACCTACAGACGCGACACAGGAACAAACTAACAAGCACGCAAAGATGGATTTCACACTACCCAGCTATGAAAATGAAGACGCCGACGCATACTTCAGCCTCGTCGACGCAACGTTCACAGCGTATGAAGTCACGGATGACTCCAAGAAGTTCCTCCTCGCCATGGGAGCACTCACCCATGAACTCCGTGTCACGGCAAAGAAGATATTTGACCTTGAGCCGAAAGATCGCTACACAGAATTAAAAAAACTTATAATCGAAAAAAACGAAAAAACCTGAAAACCAACGCATCCAGCAGCTCCTCAACGGCGCGGAAATCGGAGACCGCAGGCCCACTGACTACCCACGTTACCTACGCCAGCTGATGGGCGACAAAAAGGAGCAGAATGGATCCATACTTCGCACCATATTCCTCAACAACCTACCACCCCAGATGCGCCACATCGTAGCTGCAACCAAGGCACTCACCCTAGATGACCATTCAGAGATAGCTGACAAGATATTTGACCTCATGAGGCCACCCACACAGACAGTCAATGCAGTGCAAGCAAAAGCACAACACACTACCGCACACAACCAAACCCTCAAAATCTCCACCATCCGCCACGAATTCTCAGGCGAACTTCACAAGCTCCAACTCGCGGCTGCGAACACAAAATCACAGATAGAGACACTGCAAGCATCAATGACACACATAAATGAAACAATAAGGATGATGCATGGCGAACTACTGCGACTCAGCTGTGCGAGACCATACCAACTACCACCACCGAACTACACAGGGAGAGGAAGAAGCCAATCAAGAGGACCACCCAGCAGCTACAACAGAAGAGGAGACGCTTCGCACGCAATCACACAACACGCGGAACATCACACACAAAACACAGATCAGTCAAGATTGACATTACTTCAACCCCAACGGACCGGCAGCCGGAACTTTCTGTTGGTACCACACGACATACGGTCAGCAAGCACGATCCTGCCACTCGCCATGCTCATGGATATATTATTATTATTTGCTTCAATGTTACACCGGAGTCCCAACGCGAAGTTAATGCAGACTCCCCCGTAGGGCGGTCGCCATGCTCATGGAACCAAGGAAACGGACAAGCCGCGTAAACGCCACCAGCACCACAACCGCGGCCGCAACAAAAGGGGCTGGATTACTGAAGATCCGAAATAGCAAATTAGATCTTCACTTCTTAATCGACACAGGCGCTTGCCTCAGCGTCCTACCACCGAGACAAGAAGATCTCAAACACATCGAGAACGAGATAAACCTCACGGCAGCAAACGGGACGAAAATCAACAAATACATCAGCAGGTCACTTGCGCAGTGGCTTTGAATCTGCTGACACCAAGTTGGTACAAGAATTCTATCAAAATCACAAAATTGTGATGTTACATATTTTTCCTGTGTGCCAGTTTGTTTCTTACACAAGTGTCATTTTTTTTTAACACAAAACAAATTTGATTAGTTGCCGAGTTAATTATTAAAATTAGCACCTTACTCTGCAGTAGTCGGTGTCAATGACATAATAAAAAAAATTAATCTATGACTGTTTTTCTACCTCAAGTCCTCTGGAGTCTATGTTATTTCCCTCATGCAGTTTCACTACCTACACCCAGTCTGCCTGTCTGTCGACCTTGATCTGTTATTGGTGCAGGTCCCCAGTTTAGGTGATATTATATATTTCTATTAATGAGGGTAATTTACCCTCTTACAATCAAAAAGTTAATCGTGAATGAGCTTCTGTGAGCGATAATAATTCAAGTGTACACGGTGCTTTCACTTTCAAGGCACAATCTGACTCCAAGTTATGCTATTATTTTCTTACAAATGAGGTTGAGTATTATGGGCAAGCACCAAAAAATATACACAAGGACAATAAGACAAGGGTGAGTAAAATCTTTGGTATTGATCCCAACTTGACTGAATGAAGATATCCAAGGTAATATAGAAGGGGAAAAGAAGGGATATAGGAAAGCCGGCAAGAAAATCTTGGTGGCGTGTCAACCTTTGGTTATTCTTTGAGGGACCTTTTTTTTTAATTGCTGTGATTCGACGAGAATGCAGTTTTCTTCTCGCCTGAAGATGTTCACGTGCAGCGGGCTGAAAGGCAGCGGGCTGAAAGGCTGCACACGAAATATTTTGGCTAAGAGGGGGTGCCACATGGGAGATAATCACATACCATTCTGCCTGCCTCATACAGGCAGACAGATTGGGTGCATGTAATGGAAAATTAATACAAGAAAAATATCACACCACAATGGGTGTAGCTACCATGAATAAAAATGGATGTCTTAAGCTCCATAATGCATGAATCTTACTCCCTTTAATTTTAATAATGTTATAACCCAGATATGTAAAATGTTATTTACACTTTATATTTATATCTATACATAGGCATGGATCAAGGTAAGGTGCTACTCAGATCTAAAGATTGCTATCATGTTAGCATAACTGACAATCTTGTTATGGCATTTGGCAGAGGAATCCCCCATAGCTAGCTTTATGCCTTTGCACAGTTGAAATCTTGCATCCAGGTATTTACAATAGTGTCTTGCTGCAGAAATCTGCATCTATATTTATTAGTCTGCTCTACACTGGGGATAGGACATATTAAACACTGTTATTCTCACCTGTCTTCTGTGGAGCAGTGTCCAAGGCAAGCCCAAGTTGCACTGGCCCAGGCTATCTAGCCTAGCTACAGACACTCTACAGGTTTGGATTGCAACCAATATTCGTTTTGGCTGGTGTCTTTCTCTGCCTCTGTGGCCACGGTTTCCCTTCCTGTATGTTTATGCCGGGATATAATAACTACCGCCACGAGAACTTTGATCTTGTCTCTCTCTACGATAGTCTAGAAAAACACCGCTCAGCTTGTTGCACGGAATGCGTTGTTGCCAGATTTTTGTCAAAATATTTATCTGAATCATTTATTCCTTCTGATGCATGTTCCATGGCTTTTGTGCGTGGGTATACATATTTATTCAACCAAATAAACATTTGTTTCACTGCCATTATGGTTGGAAGCAGTTTGTACTAGCTGAACGGAAATGTTGTAGCTACCTACAGAGAGATGCAACAATGAGATCAAAAGATGCGCTTGCTCAATAATAATAGGTGCTTGTGATGCACGTATAATGTGTTTAGTGTTATTTTGATAATGTAGGGTCAATTAAGGACCTCTACAGAGTAGTCTGAACACCACAGTTGTTGCAGCAGTACAATGAATCAAGTCGCATTTACTAATAATATGTAAATATTGTTAAATGAATGCTGTTTTTCACTCATATCCATCACCTATTAAGACTTCTTCCCTAGCAATTATTGATATACCACTTCGTGATTACTTCTGCCAATAATGTGAATGTTTGATTGTTAAAAATGTTATGTATGACAATCACGTGATCCGTTGTTTTATTGAAGGGGTAATGTTATAAATTGAAGGGGTCGCCAGTTTTTAGTGGATATTGGCTAGCAAGATTATTAGTTTGTACTTTCTTTTACAATGTATTTTGCGAAAGATTCATGTTTACATATGTGTTTCAATATTTAGGTTTAATTACACTCTTGTAGCCAGACATCCTTTGAGTTCACACGATTTGATTTGATTATCGCAGTTGTACAGTTGCAGTAGCTACTCCAAAGATAAAGTTCAAGTTTAATGACTGTGCTAGCAGGTAGCTAAAAATAAATTTGGATTTGGGCCGTTAGGCAGTAATTATGAAGAACAGTAGATAAATTCCTCTGAATTTAGTTTTATTATTATTGGAAAGAGCAACAAGAAATGTTAATCGAGGGGCAGCTATCCGTGGACAATATACAACCTGAATTCTTTGTCGGGTGGAGCCGAGATTTGATCCGCAGGCCCAGAAGCCTTGTCTGGAACGGCTGTCGAGGTCAGCCACAGGCGTCGTCCATGTGAGGTAGTCAGCAGGACGTCTGGCCCTCAGGTGGGCCATGCAGAAGTTGGCTTTCCCTGGTCTTGTGATTCAGGACTCCATTGGAATTTGTCTTCTGAAGGTTTGGCATGAACTTGTTCTGCTAGTTTCTTGAGGCGTCACCAGATCCATCTGGATGCTGCGATTCTAGTTCTTAGAATCGCCAGGATGTAGATCTCGGTTTCTTTTGCCCAATTTTTATCATTGGGGGAGGAGGCCACTCCCACACATGCAGAACTGTGGAAGAAGGAGGTGCTTCAATAGCTGTCCTAGAAAACTCAATCTACAAATCGCAATAGTCACACGGACATGCCCTCCATTGGTGAAAGTTATTTACTTCTGGATGAAAGGAAAAAGGGAAGGTTTTATCATAGGTATAGGTTGAAATGGGATCAGCTTTAAGTTATTACCTTCAAGTAATTAATTAATTGCTCAGTTAAATTATAAAGACGAAGATTCAATTATAGGTACCTCAGTCATGAAATAGTAACGGTTTAATCTTTGTAATAAATTCAGTTATCACTCTGAAAATGTATAAATTAAGAATCTGATCCCGACAACTGCCACAAGTCTGCAAATCCACGAATGACGGCACCACAGAACATTTAGCTAGCCAATATAATTTTTGAAGATTTAAATTTCATTTAGTTCATGGTAGAAGAGAGCAAAATGTATTACCTACATCAGTCCAGTTATATGGCTTATGTTTTTAATGGAGTGCCCGCCTTGCAGTGATTACAGATTGGCAAGGCAGACACACATAATCATTAGTTAGTTCATGGTTTTTACCTGGTTTCAGTGATTATTTTATGGAACATGCTGGAAATACCTCAGATTTGCCCAAGTAGCTCCAAGCAGCATACTAATCCTATATTTACATAAATGAAGTTTACTATTAAATGTACAAACACCCATGCGGCACTAGACGTAGTGTACACAGATGTTAATAATTATTTACAGCGGTAAGTGACTGGCTGAACTTATTGGCATCTAAGTTTACAAGTGCAAGATATAAATGATTTATGAGTTATATTAATAATTGATATCAATCTAGCCCTGTTGGAAGTTAGCCATTCCGTGTGATCGTGGCTCAAATTGTATGCTAAGGTGTGGCTTCATACTGCCACGTTTTGCAATCCTACTTTCTAGCCTGGCCTTATTTAGGCAGAGACATATAATGGCTACCAAACACTGAAATTGCTTGATCCTTTGATGTTTGTTTTAAAAACACTTTGCACTCATCCTTCACTACTACCCACTGAACTTTTATTAATTTATAGGAACGTCGCACGCTAGAAAATTATTGCTTACCCGTTCGTTCGGCTCTGTGCCTTGAATAAATGAGCACCCGTGTTTTGAGTGATGCTTAAAGCCTTAGGGTTTAGCCTCTGTGCAAACTCTAAATTTGTTCTGTTACTGATATTCAACAGTTGGATGATCCAACAATGTTATTCTACTATTTTACGGTCTTTTTAAAATTACACACTAGAACAACATGCGTTGTTAACACCATTTGTATGGACAACTGTCCTCGACAGATGCTCCTAACACAACAGTAGGAGCAGTGCTACAGTAGCAGTAGTATATATATCACCGAAACGTGGATGTGAAGGATTATAGATAGGGATAAAAGAGCCGTTCGGGGTAGGACGCGATGCATGCAACCTTGACTCAACCGGTCCGTACGGGGGTTAGCGCAGAAACGAGGCGGCGGGCGGCGGAGGGTACCGGAACTGGTTTACCGCGCCCAGCCGGAATGCTGGAATCGGGTTATATATTTACATAAGGTTATTAGCATTTCAATGCTTGTGGTGATATTGCAACATCGTTCCTTTCATAATGCACGTTCACTGCTATGTCCTCTGAATGATTTTTTAGGGGATAGTGACATATATTTATAAGATATTTTTTTAATGACAATTACATAATACGTGTTAATGGGTTATATATTAACATAAGGTTATTAGCATTTAAATGCTTGTGGGGATATTGCAACATCGTTGCTTTCATAATGCACGTTCACTGCCATGTCCTCTGAATGTTTTTAGGGGATATTGACAAACATTTATAAGACATTTTTATTGACAATTATATAATAATTTATGAGCTGTATTAAACGTCAAGACTCCACACATATTCTTCATGCAGGATTGTTGATTTTCAGACACGTTCATGACTAATTTTTCAACCTTGATATCATTTCTTCGAGGTACGATGTGATCAATTTACTCGTGGCATAGATTCAATTAGTTTCTTGTTATTTTCTCCGATTGTTTTATCTACGATATTTGCCCCGGATTCATTTGCAGACATATTATGACCGAATGTCACATTGCATGTGATTTGATTATATATGTATAAGCTTATTTGTAGATCGATTAAATATAATATAATCAGCAATGTTGTAATTACAGTTATGGTACATATCCTCAGACGATGTGGTGATAAACTTAATATATCCATGCTTGCTAATGTTGCAATGATTTATTTAGAACTCGGTTATATA
>SDVV010033829.1:0-11250 GCA_016164225.1 Gammarus roeselii
TTTATGTCATGCATGCGGATGGTTCATGTGATAGCCAATAGTGCGCACTAATTCCAGTTCCTATACCTGTGTTGACATTGCTGTTCTCAGCAGCATACTGGCGCGCATGGCTGTGCTGGCCTCCCCCGGCTCTGCTGCTCCCCACTTGATGTGGACCTGCTGGAGGGGGCTGCAAAGGTAAGAGATCAAAGGTAAGAGATGAGAACAACAAGGATGGAAGATACAAAAGGTTGCATGTACGAACGCAACTAGGCTGTTATTTGTCATCTCAAAGGAGGAAATTTAGACCCGGTGTGCAATGACTCTTGGAAAAGAAGTTAGGTGGGAGTTTGAGATAGACAAGATGAAATAAATTTTGACTATAAAATAAGGCGCAAATAAAAATTCAGCAAAACAAAAAGATAGTGAAAGATGAAAAAGAAGGGAGAAAAGGTGTTCACCCCATAGGTTGGGCAGTGACTAGGCCTGATAGGAAGTAGTGTTCCTCAGGTAACTGGATTGTTCTTGGGTATTTGGAGTTTTCCTAATTTGAAGAACATTGTCTCAAGTAGTTTTTCTTGGATTGGATACTTAGGTTTGTATACAGCTAAGGTAACCAACCCAAATAAGAGAAATGTTCTGTTCTCATCAGTAAATAAGTAAAAAATTTACTACAGTTGGAACATGTTGTTCTGAGTGGACTGTACCACTTGTTGTGTGTCTCTCCACAGCCAGTCTTGCTCCTTTCTGCAGGGGGCGGGAGCTTCACTCCTATGTGAGAACCATCACATTCATGACCCCTCAGACCAGAGTGACCTTTTGCAGCAAGTTGTAGTTAAATAGGTAATATCCGAGGTCTTGAGGAGCGACCTTGGATCAGTTCTGCGCTGCCTTGATGTCCTCATGACCTCTCTCCTCTTTTTCTTTGAGGAGTATCATATTGAATTGCTGGATTCTAAATTTAATGTGTTTTTTAGCATGCTTAAGGTTACGGTGTTGGAAGCTGTTACTGCAGATTTGAGTGGTTTAAAATTATGATATGAATATAAGCATAACTCAGGAAGGTTATTGTAGCTGAACTGTAGCCAATTAGCTTGTCTATTTTATGAGCACTCAAAGCCATTTGGTAGACGAGACGCAGTGTGAAAAGAATTTGTAGCCCCTCAGCATCAGCCGTTTAGAATCTGGTTCAGTCTCCGCAACATGACCGTTGCTTGCTCATCTGATGCTTGAGCAAGCGTCTCGCACCTTCACGGTCCTTGTTTTTTGGATCAGAGCCCGTACTCACCAACTTGTATAATGCAAGCCAGGCAGAGCTATGGGGGTCTGCATTTTATTGCAGCTACAGCTAATAATCTATTGATATTCGTTCTTCTTATATTAACAGATATCAATTTTCTAGATACAGCAGCCACAGTTTCTGCTGTGATTAGTTTGTATGATTTGCCTGACTGAGAACATAGGAAAAAATATAGTGTTCATTCCAATTTGTTCAGCAATAATCCTTAGCCTCTGAATAATTTTTAGCTGGGCCCAGTCATGTCATTATTTGTGCTTGCATTTATTTAACCAAGGTGTTATTAATTTGTGATTCAATTATACTTGCATCAAATTAATGTAAAATTTATTCTTCTTCATTATTGATTGTATGTTTGAAATTTAAAACTGAATTTATATACGTTCTGTGCTTGTTTTGGTTTCTATGTGTTGTGTCCTGTTGGCTTAGTAATGTCTATAATGTATTTGAAATCTATTTTGATAATTGGTAAGAGAAGATTCTTTCAGGGTGGATTTTTAAAACTGCATCATTTATTTTAATGCAAGTTTGATTAAATGACATCCTTAAATAAAACTAGTGTGGATGTGCGATTCAAAGGGTGGAAGGAGGTAACAAGGGCAAAGGGTTGAACACTCTCTTGCCCTCTCAAAACTAATGTTGCACAGTGCACCCTTGCCAAGCTACCTTGATTAGCCTTCCATTGGTCAAACGGCTTCTAAAGTGCAGTTTATTCCAATGAAATTATTATTATTATTCATCTTTGGCCTTCACAGATAGTTAAATTTTGGAGTTAATTAAATTTCAGAGTTAATTGAAATTTAGTCTGGGGGCAGATTTCATTTCAACACGTTCATCACTAGGGATCTTCCTTTCAATCAGAAACAGAAGCTGCAGTCTCATCAATAGGGATCTTATTTCAATTGGGAGCAGGAGCTGCAGTCTCATCAATAGGGATCTTCTTCCAATCAGGAGCAAGAGCTGCAGTCTCGGAGAGCAACTGGAGGCTAGGCAGGTGTTCCTAGCCAAAATGTCATTAGAGTGGCCTCTTCGGGAGAAGGAGGTAAAGGTGTGAAACACTGAATTTTTTGTCTGAAGGTAGTTTTGCAGGAGGAGCCAGCGTAGTTGCTGATTTCTTTATTGGGAGCGGCGGAACGATTTGGAGATAAAGGGGTCTCTTACCTATGCAGCCCCCCAAGGACTCAGCATACCCAATCGTCAGGTGCACCGAGTCAGGAGAGGCCATCACAACCATGCGCGCCAACACCTACAAGGACTCCACAGAACAACAAACGGGAAGATGCGGGAAGGGATGCGCCCCATTGGCTTTCAGAAAAACATACCCAAAGCCACCTATATGAAAAACACTAGGCACAACTACAACCCAATAAAAACCAAGAAAGCAAAAAATACTTATATACATATGCATACACATCTATAAGAAATGTATATATACATATACAAAAAGCAATCAGAAACAAAGAACAGGGCACATCACACCACAAACTCACCAACATGACTAAAAACACAACAAGCCCCTAACACTCAAACAACCTAGCATTCCCCCAAAAACACAACTAATACTGCCTTGAAAGCAGAAATGGTAGATGATTCGATAACAGCAGCAGGCAGCTCATTCCACAACCTATGGCAGTTAACATTCGAAAACCTACCGGCCACATCCACAGAGCAGCAAGGCACCAAGAGTTTGTGCAGGTGTCCCCATGTCCTACCATCCAGCAACCTTTGGAACAGAATTGACTAATCAAAAACCTCCGTCTCACAACACAGTTTTTCAATACTTAATGAGGTCACTTTTCAGCAGCCTGCCCTTGATAGAAAACAAATTCAGAGCCATCAGCTATTCATGGTAAGACACCTCAGACAAACCATGCACCTGTTTGGTCCACCTTCTCTGAACAGACTTGAGAAACTTCACATCCTGGACATAACCAAGATTCCACACACAGGAGCAGTAATCAAGAATGGGCCTGACATGTGTCACAAAGAGTGTGATCATAAAATCTGGGCTTCTGTTCACTGTCAACTTGATCAAGTCACTACAAAGACCACAGCAAGTCTCACAACTTCTCTGATATGGCCATGGAACTTAGGACCAACATCCACATGAACTCCCAAATTGCGCTGAACTTGGACAAACTCCAAACGAGTACCCCCATGAGCGTAAACAGCCTCTGCACCGGGAGCAATTCATCCAGCAAAGAGTCTTCAGAAACGCAAAACAACACACTTGCTGGGGTTCAATGGCAAATTCCATGCAGATGCAGTTTGGAATACTTTGTCAAGGTCTCCCTGCAAAGCAGACACACAACCAACAACATTATGACAACGGAAAAAAAAAAAATTAGATACAAGGCCATCTGTTAAAAAAATAACATACATAAGGAAGAGGACTGGACCCAATACTCAGCCTTGGGGAACCACACTCAGAACATCCATCGGCTCACTATTCACTCCATCAACCCCAGCACACATAATTCGAGAATCAAGAAAACCACCAATCCACCTCAACACAACCTCAGAAACTCCAAGAGCCTGCAATTTCAGAAGAAAATGTGATGGGGAAACATCAAATGCCTTTGAAAAATCAAGCATGGCCATATATACAACCAAGCTGACATCAACAGACTTAACTACATCCGAATAGACCTTCAAAATCCAAACTGTCTGGAAGAAGGAAGCTGGTAACACTCTAAATAGTCCACCAGCTCAGCAGCAACAATCCTCACCAACGACTTGCAACAAACAGGAGACTAACTGGCTGATAGTTAAGGGGATCATACCTAGATTTACTTTTAAAAATTGAAATAACCGATGAACTCTTCCATGCACCAGAAAGCACTCCACTCCAAAGAGAAAGGTTAAATATTATAAAGAGAGGCTGTGTCAGTTGCACACCACACTCCCTCACCAACTTTGGGTGAAGTCCATCCATGCCCATTGCCAAACTAACATCAAGCCTAGACAGAACATCAAGGACATTCTGAGACCTTATGGCAAACTTGCTCATTTCGCCATTAAATAACTGTAAAGGAGCAGGATTGGGAGCTGTACCTAAGCCATCAGTCCAATGACTTTACAATTTTAAAATTTAGTTTCACAAACCTCAACTTTTTGGTGGATGAAATTGATTTTAATTGTGTTCATATAAAGGGATCTTTATGCTGGAATGGCGGAATCATGGCATTTGACCTTTATTCTATCTTCCATGTGATGACAATATTTGACTAATGTTGCCTGCAGAAAGTATTGATAGTAAAACCACGTTAGCATGGAGTTTGCGTTAATGTGGCTGCTATCCATTTGACTCACGCTTGGATAAATTGTTTGCCGATTTAGCGTCTTCCATTTTATTATGCTCTAAAATAATGGGTTAATTAGTTCTAAACAGGATTTTAATATCAGCATGTACGTTTTCACAATGTGTGTTTCACAATGTGTGATTGTAACATGCCATTTATTAAATAAAACCAAAATATTTGAGATTTAGTTACTCCTTCTGACCATGAATCCCTGGAATGTTCCAATTCAATTGGTTTTATCTAATGGGTCTATGAACCCACTTTACAGATACAGACACTAGGAGAAATCCCCCAGAAAGAGAGTTGGACAAGGGCAAGGCAAATCTCACACTCCTCTCATACAACTTAGCCCTTTTCTGCCAAAAAGTATGGCCGAGAGACCTTGCAACAAACACTCCGGGTCATGAGTGCGGTCCGAGGTCAGTGTCAACAGCAGGGCCCGACAGTGTGACTGATTTACCCCTGCCGCGTCATGATGACCCGGCACCCCCATCCACAACCATCCCATCTCTCAATGAGATGCCCAGGGCAAAAAAAACACCAGAGCAGCGTCAAAAATCATCCATTCCCAATCATTCTCCATTCATGTCTCTTCATTGCACACTCTCTCGCTACCTCCCCACTAAAGTCTCTCTTTCCAACGCCTGCTTCACACCATCCATCCAACCAACCAACCAAATTTTGGTCCCTCTATGCCTACGTCCGCTCGCTCCAGCCTTAAACACTCTTTTCACCAATCATGCTTCATCCATCAGCTCCATGTGCCCAAACCATCTCAGAACACGTGAATCCAATTTGTCCTCTAACTGCTCCACCAACACCGTTCTAGCTACACGACGTCGTTAATGCTCCTGTCTCACAGCATCAAACCAGCCATGCTTCTCAACATTTCATCTCAAAGAAATTCAACCTTCTTCTCTCCTCTGCTCTCACGCCAAAATCTCAACCTCGTAGTGTCACCGGGGCAGCCAATCATGTATTTGTCTCAGCACAAACCTTCTCTGCTTTGCTTGATTCTATTGATCATTAAATTTTTTGTCCCCTCTTCAAGATGGGTAATACCCTGCACTAGTCTAAACCTGTTTTATTTGTTACCTAAGCAGTTACCTAAGTGCCTTGCTTTGCCTGTCCTGCTGGTGACTTGTTAGCTAATGCTTGCCAACTGCCTCACTAATTGTGTAATCCACTGCATCCATTGAAGCTGGTCTGAAGTCATTCCTTGGTGAGTGCTGCATGGTTGCCTGCGGAGGATTGCATGAGCATCCACCCATGAGTTAGTGCAATTCTTTGATATGCTTCTAATTATTTTATTATTCCTTTGAATTCTTCATATTTCTTTTTCCATTTCAATGCTCTCTATCAGAAATCATTTAATTGCTTTGTTTTGTATAGTGAACCCTGACTTATTGATAATCCAATCCTGCATTCATTACAGTTCATTAGTTTCTTGTGTCTGCCTTGTCAATATTCTCATTCACTGCTAGGCTGCTTTTATTTGCTTGCAGGACACATTGCTGAAGCGTTATTTTCATTGTTTGCTTATGCTTTTGTTATTGCCTCCTATTTAGTGAATATCAGAATACTTTGCCAATTGTGTATGATTTGCAATATAGGTTTCTTATCCTGGTCTTGTTGCCTAATTGTGCTGATAGAAAAAGCTTTGATGCGTGAATATGATTTGCCTTAGTTAGACTTTTTGCCTGATATTATTTCACAATGTTAATTTTCCTTAGTGCCTCAGGAAGCTGCCCCAGGTTGTAATTTTATTGGTGTTTGATTTTCTTGCCTTGCAGAATGCTGGCTTCCTTCAGGAGTCAGCATCCCCACCTGCCCATGCTCCTTCCTCTAGGTACATTATTCACGTACATTATTCACCGGATACTATTTGCATTGCAACCCCTCACTATTGATTTAGAGTACATTGATCTTATACCTCAACTTTCATTGACCTTCTAACCACTTCTAATTTAGCCTTCATAGGGAGACAAAGTACAACATGTTTGTCTGACCTGCGCGGTAAGCACGGTTACAGTAGAGCACAGTTGTGCCCAGCCCAATTTGGCTTCAGAAAATATCCAAATTTGATTTTGAACAACTGGGACAGGGTGAGTGATTCATCTGTTCTGCCTCTTTTCTATCATTGAGTGCTTGTCCTTCAGCATTTGTGTTTTCACCTCTGAATTGTCTTTATTATAGCCTGACATTGCTCAACTTTTCTGTGGCATAAGGGAAAGTACAATCTCATTTGGTCTACTCTCAGAAAGTTAATTAAGGTAAGAGGTGTGACAGTGCCCAGTTTCTGACAGGTACCGATACTTCCAATGCCCAAAAAATACAGATACAGATATTTCTGATACCAGGAATGGTCAATACATTTAAATACTTTTGCCTTAAATATCATATCAACATTATGAAATATTTGTGAACAATTATATAAACAAATTAAAGGAAATCCTAATGTTGTAGCATCAGCTAGGGTGATTCTCCTTGTTCGACAACCCTGGGTGATACCCACACCCCCCTTCTGAGCACCATAATGTTGGAAATGTCCCTATTCGACTACAAGACTCAAATGAGCAGATCTTTATTGGTAAGTATCAACTACTTTTAGATATTTGATATGCACACAGAATTTATGAAAAATCGCCAAAGTGATGGTGTATTTTTCAGGTTCCTGATAATTTTGGTCTAGAAAAGTCAAAGTTTTGCAAACTTTGATGCTGTGGCTAGAGTTTCAAATGGATTGTAGCCAAATTTGGTGGTGATACTTTGAATCTGTTTTAGGTAGTTGCATAAGAAGGATCTTGGATAAAATTGTATACTTTTGTAAACATATAGAAATATACAACAGGGGGAATCACCCAAGCTGAAAAAACTTCGGGATGATTTCCTGCACCTATATGTCATCAAATATTTACGGGGGTAAATCTCTATTAGAGTCCCGACGTCAGTCTTAGAGATCTACTCAGTAGGGCGCCAAATTCATTGACTCTGGGTGGGCTCTCACTCTTTCTCGTGCTTCTCCTTTTCTCTCTTATTTTATAATGATGCAAGTCATCTTTAGCTCCCATGTAGGACACAAAGATTATAGATTCTGGTAGGCTCACACTTTCTTCTGTGCAAAAAACATTACGTTTATCAACTACAATTACAAATTTTGAGTGTGGTACCTGGTGCATACATGAACAATACTTCAACATATCTAAACATAAAATCAGATAGAGAATTTTAAAAACCTTTCAAATTTAGTATACACTGATGCAAAAAAATGTTTTTTCAACTTGGCTGAACTTACAAATCATTGTTTCAATGTTCTTTCATTACTATACTTAAGTGCATTGTGAGATGGATTAGATGAAATTGATGTGTCTAGTCCTTGTGATCTTCCGGCGCGTGTCCCTGCCGGCTTCTCTAGTGGACCTGGAGTTTATTGACAGGTAGTCTCGGGCTTAATTTTTTTTCATCGAAGGGTTGATGCGTAGTCTTCCAAGTAGGTCTTCAATTTCACACTCCATGAGAGAACTTTAGCTCTAAACAAGTTGATTTCGCCGATCCTCACAAGTCCACTGAGCTCAACTTCTCCGATGTCCAGGGCTAAGCAAACTTTGGCAAATTCCTCCTCCATGCCGTAAGCGCTGCCAGTCTGAAAACCTGAGGACAATCGAGTCTTGTCGGCGTTCCTGTTTGTGAAATCTTTTCAATTCAACACAAATCCTCTCCCTAGAAACTGTAGCTTCATAGGCCATGGACCCATCAAGTGGCTTGTTGGCAGAATGACCGCCAGATGCAGACTCACCTTTTCTTGACATCTCATCCACTCTTGTGGTAAAGTATCCAACAGCAACCAACATCTGATTGAAAGCTGACACAAGTCCAGTTTCCTTGCCAGGAACACAAGAAGAAGCGGTTCTACCAGAACATCTACACCTGCAACAAAAATACTGCACAGCACCGCCAGTATTCTTCAGAAGACAACTAACAACATCCTCCTCTACCCCAAGACAAGACACACCAGCTTGAAATTTTCTGCGGCAGACCAAACAAGAAACAGACTTCAAGCGTGTGAGAGCTTCCTTTGGTAGAGGGGATCCTCGTTCTGTACTGGCAATGGGCGTATTTAACGCCTTGAACCATCAGTATAGAACCTCTGCTATCCAGAGTCGTGCTCAGTATGAGGAGCATCTCATGGATCGATTTTGCGAGTGTCCAAAGCTCTTTCACTTATACATCCGCAATAAAAAGAAGGGTCATTTGTCCGTTGGTCCTCTTCACGCTGCTGGTGGTGGGTATGTTGACTGCCCCCAGGTCATGAGTGAAACTTTTGCTGATGCGTTTGCTTCTGTTTTCTGTTGTTGATGCTCCTCCTAATCCAGCTCCCAATCAGGTCTTTCATGGAGGGATGCCTGATTCAGTTGTCACTCATGCTCAGGTGCTTAGCGTGTAGTTGGCTCTAGACGCTTCGTCGGCAATGGGGCCCGATGGCTTACATCCAAAGCTTCTGAAGAGTTGTGCGGGTGCACTGTCGGGGCCTTTGTTAATTCTATTTCAGAGGTTCTTACTTTGTGGAGTTCTTCCGTATCTGTGGCTGGAGTCAATTGTGATCCCCCTGTTCAAGGGTAAGTCGAGGTACAATCCTCCGAACTACCGCCCTGTCAGTCTGACCTCTGTGTGCTGCAAGAGTTTGGAAAAGATTATTGTTTCCGGTCTGGTTGAGTTTCTTGAGAGCAATGAGATTCTCTCTCTTCATCAGTTTGGATTCCGGAAATTTCGGTCTACTGGGGATCAGCTTCTCTTGGCTTATTCAGATGTTTCAGACTGGGTGGATGATGGCTTTGTTGTGGATGTTGTGCTGCTTGATTTTTCAAAGGCATTCAATGTGGTTTCTAATGATGTGCTGATTCACAAGCTGAGGGAAGTGGGAGTTGGGCCAGTTTTGCTTGGCTGGATTCGTTCGTTTTTGGCTGGTCGCTCTCTGAGGGTTGCTGTTGGTGGGTGTTGTAGTGAGTCGAGAGATCCATTACAAATGGAGTGCTAAGTTCTTTTAAGGCATTTGCTGACAACTACAAGCTGTACCTTTGGTACAAGAGGGTGAAGAAGTCTGCGGTTGCTGGTGTGTCAAGTCTGCAGTCGGATTTGGATACAGTTGGCGCGGTTGCCTTGTCTTTGAACTTGAGGCTGAACTCGGAGAAGTGTGTGGTGTTGAGGTTCGCTTGTGGGTTTGCCAAGTGGACTGATGAGAATCCGCTGGCTCAGTACTTCTTGAGTGGGATTCCATTGAAGTTTGTTCAATCCCACAGGGACCTTGGTGTGGTGGTTGATGTAAAACTGAAATTCCACCATCATGTCAGAGAGGTGGTGGGTAAGGCTTCCTGATTGGCCAGCAGCCTGCTGAGATCCACCATTTGCCGAACCTCACTTCATGGTGTCCCTCTTTGTGATGCACATCAGGCCTCTCATGGATTAGTTCGTCAGTGTGGAATGTGGGTTTTCTTGGGGATTTGAGATTGCTTGAGTCTGTGCAGAGGGGATGGACAAGAAATGTGGAGGGTCTTGCTGAGTTGGATTACTTTTCCAGGCTGAAGCAACTTGGCTTATTATCTATAAAAGGAAGGTTTCTCAGGGCGGACCTTATTAAATACTGGAGGATCATCTGCAGGTTGGATGGTGGCACCGACCTTGGGGGTGTTTTTCGGAGAGCTCCTGATGCAAGAACTTGGGGCCATCCCTATAAGCTTTGGATGCTGGCTTGTAATACGGACATCAAGAGGAGATTCTTTGGAGCATGATGTGTTCAGTTGTGAAACTGCCTCCCGAGTTCTGTGGTGGAGTCAGATTCCCTGGCTGAATTCAATAAGTTGCTTGCGGAGTTTTAGGGTGATATTCTGTTCGAGTTAGTTTAGGTTGGGGTGGGTTCTTCTGCAGCGTGTTGGCATCCTGGCTTTGGATTTGTCTGCTTTTTGCTATGATGCTGGAGTGGTGGGTTGTGGTGCGTGTTTGTGTGTGTGTATGGGTGTGTGTTTGTGTCGGTCCTGATGTGTTGCTTCTTTGTGTGCTTCTTTTTTGTACAGTGTGCTGTTCTAGAATTTATTTGTTAATTTTTTTGTTTTTGTTTCTGTCATTCATGCGGATGGCTCATGTGATAGCCAATAGTGCGCACTAATTCAAGTTCCTATACCTGTGTTAACACTGCTGTTCTCAATAGCATACTGGCGTGCATGGCTGTGCTGGCCTCCCCCGGCTCTGCTGCTCCCCACTTGCTGTGGTCCTGCTGGAGGGGGCTGCAAAGGTAACAAAGGTAACAAAGGCGCGGACGATTTTATGTATACATCCATGTCTGCTGCAGGAGGTGTTTCTGCTGTCATGAGGGGCGCTGAGTTGTCTGTGAGTGAGGTGGAGTTGATGATTGAGGAGAGAGTAGCCAGGTCTGCTGCTGTGTGTGGTGGAGTCAGTGGCGGCCTATCTGCAGAAGATGTGATGGGTATAACTGAGGAGAGAGTGTCCAGTTTGGTGAATGGTGGGGTGGTGCGTGCAGAGCTGAGAGAGCTGGATGATCAGAAGCGTCGAAGAAGGTATGTTGTTTTGAGAGGCTTTGAATCTAGTGATGCTGAGGTGGTGAAAAGAAAGTTTGATAGGATTTGTGGAGTTCTGAATGTGGGCACGATTGAACTGAGT
>SDVV010033830.1:0-11250 GCA_016164225.1 Gammarus roeselii
GTGCTCTTCCGATCTATATCAAGGACCAAGATTGTTTATGAACGAAATCTACACTTGTTATGAATGTGAAGAGAGAAAAAAGCAAGCGGCTAGCTATCTAGATGAAACCTAGTAAAGGTCGCGGTGTATAAAGTTGGAACATTGGCATGAGAGGGAAAACCATTGAAAAATCAAATATTTTGAAAACACTAAATAATATTAGAGATAAACATTACCAACATAACTTGACATTAGCAATCAAACCGGAAGTCGGATGGAAAACCAGAGATTTGTGGTACCTAGAAACATCTCATGATGTTAAGCCTACAAACACATATGTTAAGAGTGCCAAGGGGTTTCTAGTGCACCGCAGACCTAGAAACAAACAGCACGGGTCACTGCCTGACACTGCAGAACTTTTGCAGTGGAAGACTACTTCCGCTTCACTTCAAGTAGAGCTTTTCTACAACTGTTATTGCACACTTGGAATTGGAGTTTGGAGTTGGCAGTTACCAATTTGCACAGCTTTTTACAACCTATAGCACAATTGCAGAAAAAATATTTCGGTTACATATAGCCCTTTCTATTCAACTAATAAAAATTCTCCCGTATGAGAACACCCACTTATAGACATGTGAGGAACAGAGCAGTCCTTAACAGAGGCACAGCTAACGGCAGCTACGGACGGACGATGCTCTTCTTTGATGGCCTACCCAAGAATATACACCGCAGCCTGCTGGTTTTTGGTAGTATAGTAAACTACAGATAATAGTCCTTAAAACTAGATACGAGCTTTGTTCCACAGCCTTGGACAGTTGTTACAAATATTAGGATTAAAAGCCTTCAAGACAGCAGCGTTAGATGTCATCTTACAATAATTGAAACCGCATGCTCACAGCTTACAGGCAGACGACAGGTTTACAGACCCACAGAAACTACTAGTAACGTATTCATTTTTTAAGTGCATCAAAACTTTCAGACGGTGATAACACCGCTAGATACACGGCTACACAATGGAATGGAGACAATTTGAGCAGGTGACAGACATTCTGACGTCATCTCTAACTAGACAAGGTGTTCCTTCAGCGGTAACTACACAAATGCTACATTTACAGTTAGTCTTAGCTAGAGTTACGTTTGGTCCCACATCAACAGAAAATAGGAATACATCGCAATCCTATGTTGAATATACACACCTTATGCTATATTCAAAGAAGCCACCACAACACGATTTTGTCAAGAAAGATACAGCGTAGCTTTATACAGTTTTTATCAAAACATTGATTTCAGGTAGCTAGCTTTTGAGAAAAACTAATGATATGCAGGATTTTCTACAGGAAAGAGCACTTGAGTCGTCACTAGTGCAATGGGACTCTAGCCCTGGAGAATAGTTCTGCAGAGAGATCATCGAGAATGCACCTTGTAGCAACAGTTTGTTCACTTCTTCCTAGTAGAGCAGATCATCATAGAACACTTAATAAGTAAATATTGCGTGGGTCATGCTATGGCAACAAGCTGAACATTGTTCTGTTACTATGAGTACAATCAGCGACTTTCAATTGAACATTAATGCTCGGTGCAATTGCAAATTATCTTACCAATGATGGCGAGACCGGTAACCGGATAAAGCTACATGACAAGGCACGGAGAGACCCGATCAAGTTCTTTCAATTGTGGAGAAATAACCGCTAGACATTACAGGCATACACAAGCCAGAGTATACATGGGAAATACCGCTTCAGAAGTTGCTGTTCATGTTGTTGTCCTAGCGTATGAAATATCTGGAATTGATGAATATCAGTAGTGCAGGAGGAGCACTGCAGAAAAAAATTAACTCACGGGCCCCATGACTTAAATGGCGAAGTTGTAGTAAAACGGCACAACATTTGGCCGCAGTAAAAATAATGATTCATGGAGCCGCGTCGGCAATATGACAAACAAGTGTGAAGCTTATCCCTGCTCTATGCGGTAAGGCAAAACGTTGTCAAACATAGAGCGCGCAGAAGGCGCCATTCTCAGTGGCAGCAAGGGAGCCTCCTGCAGTAAAGATCAAAGATTTGCTCTTATTGAAGCAATGAGTATAGATTGACATTTGGCTGTCACTAGTAGGAGTGAGAACACCGCTGTTCGGGTCCATGTAATCGTCGAAAGGTACGTTATTTGGTTGCAATGGGGTGTTGAGAAAGTAAAACCTCTCCGTCATGAATGGGTTACGCAACGTATGCGCTCTAATGTAGCTATTTGACCGCTGGTTTCTGCTGTTGTTTTTATGTCCTTCCTCATCACTGTAGTCTTCATCGTCATTCGTGGCTATGCGCCCAACGTTGACATCCGAGAGACCAAACGTCAGTGGCATTACGTGGGGATGAATAGTGCTCTCCTCTGGGCGAGGGCCCCACATGGGGCCTTGCTCCCATTCTTCTGCAAAGTAACGGTCGCGAAAGGGGAAAACACTTTCGTTTACGTGATCATTGTCCGAGTCATCGCTCTGGTAGATGTCATTTGAGCGAGAGACTGTGTACATTATTTGGTCCGGGATTACAGAGTTTGCAATTAGGCGGTCCCCGTGGTGACTGCGCATGTTTGCTGTTGAAAAGTGCGTGTCGTAGTACGCAACTTGCCGTTGGTGGCAGTTGCGCACGTCCAAGAAGTAGAGGTCGCCAGTGCCAGTGCCGATGCTCAGAAAATTCTCGCAGAAGCACATGCTCCTGATGAATGCACTATCGGGGGAAGGCAAAGGGACCTGCAAAAAATAAACCTTGAGTATTGGGACACTGGTATTTTGGTTCATTACATTTGAAGTTAAGATGATTCGACAAAAAATTATCGCATTGTCTGCAATGTTACTATTAAATCAATGCTGCTTTGTTTTGCAAGGCACCGCTTAGCCTAATAGAATGAAATTGTTCAGGAGGGATTATTGTTCCAAGGCGGTACAACACTGAAAGGCCAACTTTGTAATGACCTTAGAATCCCCCCCAAAAAAGAACTAAACGATTCTGCTTTATCTGTTCGAACACATTATTCGAACATTGAAATAACTTAGGGGCAGCCATGGCCGAGTGGTTAGCATGACTGACTGCAATGCCAGCCTCTGGTGCTGCATGTCGTGAGTTCGAGCCATAGCAAGAACATGGCGGTCTTGTGGCGGGGAGACTGGGCGCCTCCCACTCTGTGTCAGCCTAACTTAACCACCCTCCTAATTAGAGAAAAACGGCTGTATGTCTATACGTATACGTCTATACGAAATGACTTGGAGGGAAATAATATACATAAATGAGTCAAGAAAAAAGCTCTGGAACACACATGCATGATGAACAATTTCAATAGAACTGTATAGGTACACAAACGGCGAATAGCTAAAATAAGCTAATTGGTTTGACAAGAGTAAAAGATGAGATAAGACCAGATAAGTATGGAGGTGTTTAATGGAACTCAAAACATTAGAACAGACCAGCATGAAGGTGTGTAATGATTATGAAACATTAAATCAGATGATTAAATTAGAGTGCACGTCCACGACGAACGACTCACTGCAAGACTAGCTGTACTATTGAAACATCGCAAGCAGGTACTGTGAAGACCGCTACAAATGTTATGGCAGCAATCCTTGGACACCTCTGACATCCCACAATCCATGAAACATGCTGCAATCTTCCCTTCTCTCACAAGTCCATCAAATTGCAGACCAATTTCTTTGACATCACATGTAGTTAAAATATTTGAAAGTGATGAAAGGACGGATAGTGAATTTTCTTGAAAAATATGCTCCAACTTCGAGCAACATTGTTTCAGAAGTAGGTAAAGGAAGCACATTGACCCATCTACAAGATCACTCTGATGAAGTAATTAATGCATTATGTGATGGATCAAACATGGATGTGATTTATCTCGATTTTGCTAAAGCCTTTGACAAAGTAGATCACAGCATACTTTTATCTAAATTACATGACGCAGGTATCGAAGGAAATGTTCATGAACGGATCAAACCTTTTCTCAAGAGCAGAACTCAAAATGTGGTAGTACAGATACAGACACTCGGCCAAAATCCTCCAGTAAGAAGGGTGGCCGACAGCAAGGCGCACCTCACACTCTCATACACTCACACTCGCAAACCTTAGCTCTTTTGCGCAAAAGGGTCCAGCCGGGGAACCCAAAACACACCCCTTGGGTCATGAGTGCGGTTTGAGGTCAGTGTCGGCAGCAGGACCCGACAGCGTGACTGGTTTACCTCTGCCACGTCATGATGACCGGGCCCCACCGCCTACGACCATCCCATCTCTCAATGATATGCCTAGGGCGGGAAAGCACATCAGGGCAGCGTCAAAACTCATCCGTTCACTGTCATTCTCCACTCTCACCAGTCAAGTGCACGCTCTCTCGCTACCTCCACACTCACGTCTCTCCTTCCTAACGCCTGCTTCACACCATCCATCCACCCAAACTTCGGTCTCCCTCTAGGCCTACGTCCACTCGCCTCTGACTTCAACATCTTTTTCACCAATCTCCCTTCATCCATCCTCACCATGTGCCCGAACCATATCAGAACACGCAAATCAACTGTCCTCCAACTTCTTTACCATCCCCATTCTGATGCGAACCACGTCGTTAGTGAACCTGTCTCTCAGCGACACTCCAACTATGCTCCCCAAACATCTCATCTCAAAAGCATTCAACCTTCTTCTCTCCTCTGCTCACATCCCCAAGTCTCAGCTCCGTTCACCACAGTTGGCATAACGACACCCGCATACAGCCCTCTCTTTGCTTCCATCCCCTACGTCCTGCAGCTCATTACGCTCTTTAGTGCACCCAACACTTGACACGCCTCCTCCACTCGCGACTTCACCTCACTTTCCACTAATTCAGTCTTCTCCACTTGGGAGCCCAGATACTTAAAACACTAAACTTCTTCCAACAACTTTCCATTTAGGAGGACACTAATTCTGCTCGCATCGACAGTCCTCGAGCATCTCATTACTTTATTTTTATTCACGTTCACTCGAAGCTTCCTCCTCTCACACACTCTACCAAACTCAGACACTAGCCTACATAGCCCTTCCTCTGAATCCGCAACCAGGGCTGTACCATCCGCAAATAGCAACTGGCTCAGCTGCCAGCTCCGCCCATTCGCTTCCAACGGCTACAAGCCACGACCCAGCACACTCGCGTTCACCTCCCTGATCACTCTATCCATATAGATATTGAACAGCCAAGGAGACATCACACAGCATTGTCTCAGTCCCACTTTCACTGAGAACCAATCACTCACCTCGCTTCCCACTCTGACACATGCTCGGCTGCAAACATAGAAACACTGCACCGCTTTAATCTTATGTCCGTCCCCTCCATACAAACGCAACACCCTCCACAGCGCTTCCCTGTCAATCCTGTTGTATGCCTTCTCCAGATCCATGAAAGCCCAGAACACGTCCTTTCCCTTTGCAAGGTACTTCTCACATAACCGTCTCACTGCAAAAATCTGATCGGCGCACCCTCTACAACTCCTAAACCACACTGTTCCTCTCCAATTGTGCAGTCCGTATAGTCTCTAATCCTTTTGATCAGCACTCTCCGTACAACTTGCCATCCACACTTAACAAACTTATATCTCGCAATGCAGCATTTATTTTTACTTCTTTTGCTCTTATACAGCGGAACAATACAGGCACTGCGCCACTCAATTGGTACCACGCCTGCCACAAAACACTAGTTCAGTAACCTCACTAACCATTCGACAATCGTTACTCCACCCTTTTTAAGGCACTCGGTCGCAACGCTATCCAAACCAAGGGCTTCCCTGCTTTCGTCACCTCCACCGCCTCCTGCACCTCTTCCTCGGTAATGTACGCCACAAGTCTCTCTCCCAAAACTGGCATCAGAATACCACCACCCACTGCAACAATGTCAGCCTCTCTGTCATCCTCGACATTCAACAACTCATCAAAATACTCGGCCTACCTATTACTTACATCACCACTTTCCAACACCAATTGACCGTTTTCATCTTTCACCACTTCCTCCTTTCCGGTCTCTCTCCCTTTCTCACCCTCTTCACCTCTTTCCAGAACATCTTTTTGTTCTCCTCAAAATTCTGGCACAACCGTCTGCCCAACCTGGCATCAGCGTCCCTTTTGGTTCTCCAAACCACCCGCTTCACCTCGTTTCTCGTCTCTTTATATCGTTCATATACCACCATCGACTTCACCTGCAACCACTCCTCAAACGCTCCTCTTTTCCGTGCCACCGCCAGTTTAACCTCCTCGTTCCACCTCTCGCAACCGTTCCTTCTGCACCAGCCCTCACGGCGCGCACCACACACATTCTTCGCACATCTCAGCAACGCATCTCTTAACGTCTCCCATTATTCCTCCACATCTCTCAGGTCCTGTCCTTTAACGTTGTCATATTCTTCTCTCAACGCCTGTTAGAACTCCTCAGCTCTGCTTCTCACATTTAGTTCACTCACTTTCACTACCTCTCTTCCTCCTCCCACTCTTTTGTCGCCTTTTCACCTCTGCTCGACTCTTAATCTAGCTTCCACCCTCCCCTCTCAACACTCGCACATCCAGCAGCCTCCCCAACACTCTCTCTCCTCCTATCAGCACAAAATTCATCAGCGCTCTCTCCACCACTGCACCACGGGCCATTCTTACCCACCTGTACTTGTGGATATCTCGCTTCTTGAACAAACTGTTCCCAACCACCAAATCCTGCTCCATACACAGACCTATCAGTTTTTTTCCACTGTCATTTTAATCGGGAACGCCATACCTTCATATCACATTTTCCACCATTGCATCTTCAACTCTCGCATTAAGGTCACCCAGTACAACTAGCTACATTGAATTGACCTCCAAAACTCTCAATACACTCACTCAGGTCAGTCCAGAATTGCTCTCTCTCCTCCTCGCTCCTCTCGCTACCTGGACCATATGCACTCACAGAAGCCCATCTTTCTACGCCTAACTTAACATTTACCAACATCAACCTTGAGGACACCTCCTTCCACTTGGTAATGCTACTAGCCAACCGATCACTTAATATCAAAACTAAGCCTTCTTGCGCCAAAGCTTCCTCTACACCAGATTTTCTTCCACTTGCCACACCAAACTCACATTCTCCCTTACCTTTCAATTTTGTCTCACTCAGCGCCAACACATCAAACTTCCTCTTCACAAACGTCTCACCAATCTCCCTCCTCTTTTCATCATTTGTACTACAGCCACGCTGTAGTACGAATGATGCGACCCTAACAATAGGGTTCGGAGAGGCCTGAGCCTCTCCTCCCCCCACTCGTCTTGCCGTCTTTGAGGAAGGGTTTAACAGAGAAAGGGATTTCTAGCCCGTTCACCTCGCCCCTTCTAGTCGCCTTTGATGACACGCAGGGGATCCGGTCCTATGAGGGGTCTCACAAGCCGCTGTGCTTGGCCCTCTGCTTTCCTTAGTAATGGCTTATGCCCGGAGCAAAAACTATCCACATTCATCGGTTTCCTGATTCGCAGATGATTCCAGAGTACTAGGCATAGTGAAGGATGCAAGAGATGTCAAAAATGTTGAAGTTGATCTGTTAGAAATCTTCAAGTGGGCTAGCAAAAACAACATGTAATTCAATGAATCCAAATAATTAGGACATGGAAAAAATGCTGACCTAAAAAGAGGGTCTTTATATCACTTTAGCAATAATGCTGCAATTGAAGAAAAAGAAAGCTTGTGTGACTTAGGCGTAAATTAATTGCAAAGATTGAGGCTAGTGGCAGAAGACTGTGTTCCTGGGCCATGAGAACGTTTTTGTTAAGAGAAAAAATGACAATGCCGACTCTTTGGAAACAACTAATCCAACCAGTTTTGGACTATTGCTTTCCCCTCTGGATCCCATATAAACGGATAGATCTGGAAAGACTTGAAGCAGTTCAAAGTAAGCTTCACCTCAAGCATTAGAGAGGTAGAGGAAATCGACTATTACGACAGATTTAAAACTTTGGAGCTATACTCAATCCAAAGACGTTTTGAAAGATTCATGGTCATAAACGTCTGGAAAATTCTAGAAGGCTACATGATCAATGTAAATGGAAAAAAGTGTGACTGTGAGAAATCAGGCAAGGATTGGCAGAATGTGCTATTTCAAAGTGCCGGAACGGACGGGCGGTGAGAAGATGCAATCCGTAGCCTTAACAGTTTCACACGCCAGGCACCTCAGCTATTCAATCGAATGCCACTGGAAATACGTGAAATAAAACGTGTCCCGCAAATGTCCGTCACAGAAAATATCTCGAGGTTCAAAAACAGATTGGACAAGTACCTCAACTGGGTTACTCATAAACCCTAATAAACGGATACCCTTACTGTGGGAACAACTCTAGTCCAACGCATCGCCGACCCAGGATCTGACTGGCAAATGTGGGGGGCAACAAAATGCCACGGCACGAGTGAAGAATGTCCCCGCAGCTGTGGGTCAGGTGGTTGCTACGCTGCGACCAGCTTTTAATTGCAAAAACCCTTCAAGTATCCAAATAAGTGCCGGGGGTTTCAACCGAGTGTGGAGACAATGTTCTTCGGGCAGCAGACGTTAAAGCCTACCAGCCAGACCGCCCAAAACTCACCACCATCACAATTGGCCGCTGCTCCCGCACGTCCAGGACGAACGACTCTCTGCAAGACCCGATCGCGATCAGTTCCCTGGTACGGTCGAATGTCAAGCAGGTATTGTCTGTACAGCCGGGGACCGTCAGGGACTTAGCTTTAGACATACGGTTGATGTCAAAAAAGTTGACTTGACCGCGGGAGTCTAAAGCAACTATGTTTGTTTTGTTGTAGCATTCCAATGCTCGCACTTTACAATCACAGTTGATGTTGAACATGCACTTTGAGGTGAGAGTGTAGCCTAAGCGGGCACATTCATCTCCAGCAGGGAAATCTAACTCATTGCTATCATCATCATCTATCAAATTCACCTCATCCAAAGTTGTTGGTTCAAATTCTGTAACAATGGAACTGCCTGTTTTCCTTTGAACCTCAGACTCATTTTGAGACACGTTATTGAATTGACTTGCAAAATTCCAGAGGGTCATCCGTCCATCTCTGGAGCCCACAGCAAGCTTTGTGTCGTTGAGCCAACTCAGGTCAAAGATCCAGCTAGAGTGGACACCCTGAGCCAAGACAAGCGGAGTCAAGGAAGGTAGGCGGTACACAGCCACCGAACTGCAATCTCGGCCGCATGTTGCCACCAAAGTATGGGACGGGTTCAACGCGATCGCTCGCATGCCACCAAAACAGCCTGGAGGGTGTTTGGGGCTGACACTTCCAACGCTGGTAGCAGTGTCACCGGAAAGGGTCTCGATGGGGTCAAAGCGTTGCTTGTGAACGTCATACACCAGTAACTTGTGGCATTTGGTGCCCAGCAAGACATGATGGTCGTCAAGCCATGCAGAACTGAATATCTGGAAAAAAATAAATGAAATTAGTTATGAAATAACAGGGATTGAAGGCTTATTTATATGCTAATGAGACATAACAAGCAGACACATATTCGCCGCCTGCAAGATGTAAGGCAGCCAACGGATAGACAACCCTGACACTCATTCACTCACGTTCACACATAAACTTCTTAGTCTTTCAGCACAAAAAAAAATCCACTAAGAGCCTGTCAGGGTTAAGACAGAAATGACTTCACTGCAAAAAGATATGGCACGGGGTCTGATCAATCATTCAGGGTCAAACAGAGTTGACCCTTCAGCACATGGAAAAATCCGCCAAGGAGCCTATTCAATCACTCCGGGTCAAGACAGAGTAGACCCTTCAGCAGAAAAAGATAAGGCAAGGGGCCAGTTCAATCACTCAGGGTCAATACAGAGTCGAAAGCTTGGTATCGGCTACAACAGTTTTCACTAGTCTACCCCCGCTCCATCAGTGCTGGGCGGCCCATTCCAGTATTGGAGTCGCACAACGAGACAGGCAAGATCGGGTAAGTTCTTCAGGGCCATGTCAAAACCATACATTGGTGATCATTCTCCACTCACTCCAATCCCTTGCCTCCTCCACACTGATTCCTTTCCAGCTTTGTAGTTTTCACTATATTCACTCAATCATACATTGGTCTCTCTTTAAGTGTCTCTCTAATATCTAAGTATCAATTTCTGCAATCATAATGGTTTTCGCCAACCTCCTTTCAATCACTATCTACATGAGTTCAAACTTGCTCAGAATTTTTATCGATTCCAGTAGCCCGATTTTTAACCACCCTAGTTCTGATGCTAGCAATTTCATTTCTAACTGAACCCATCTGCATCCGCCTGCCAAGCTTCTCAAACATGTCATCTAAAATGCATTAACCCATCAGTTCCCTCACCCCACACGCTGCACCTTACAGTCAAAAACATCTACATGCTCTCACTGCACCAGTACAAACAGATGGTAAGATGCTTAATAGTTATTAGCATTAATAATTCAAATTTATATATAATTTTTTTTTTCAAAGCGGACATATGTTTTATAAGAAGTAGCTACAGATAGCTGCCTTTTTTAGCTATCTGTTTCATGACGATTACCAAAAAAAGGAGACATCGGTGATATTAAAAGTCAATACTAGTGATGGGAGATCAGTTTCTACCGGAGTAACTGTACCATTATTCTTTTAACCATGTAGGTCCCAACACTATAATTTGTGCCAGTTAAAAATACGCCATGAGAAGGAGGCCGTGTATAGCTCCCTTCTTCCAGTAGCTAGAACTTCCAGCAGTTTAAACTGGCGAGCATGTGACGGCAGCAAAGCATTTATTTTGAATTTAGCTAGCCACTGGAGTTAGATTCTTTCCTCTTTGAGAAATGCTTCACCCATTGGAAATTGCAGTTACTGAATGTTAGGAGCTGATGACAAAATTCATATATGACAAATATAAATGAGCATACAAAATGCCAATATTTTCGTAGTGCCTCAATCGGTGAGCTACCTTGCTAATATTGGGAGGCAGTGGTAGAGGAACTGGGTACATGACATCAGTCTTGAGGAGCTTGCTGAAGGAGACATTTGCAACAGCAGGCTTCAGGCTCAGAGCCAGCCTTCGACTGCTGTAGCAGCCCAAAGGTAATGGGCTCCGGACCTTGCGCACTCTACGTCCTGCACAGCAACAAGAATGCATTGTGGCATGAAGCAATTTTAATTCACAGAAATAGCTTATGCGGACAATTGTGTAGGTGAATAATATATATATTATATATATATATGTATAAATGTATATATGTATAAATGTATATATGTATATATGTATATATGTA
>SDVV010033831.1:0-11250 GCA_016164225.1 Gammarus roeselii
CGCACACTTAGGCGTGCGAGCCTACTGGAATCAATGATCATCGAGCCCTACGGGGGAGCCTATTATGACTCACGTTGAGGCTCTGGGGGAAATGAGGCCCAAATCAAATCAAATTCGGTTGGCCTAAAGGCCTACGTCTACTCGCTTACGCTTTCATACCCGTTTTCATCAATCTCTCATCTCTATGAAGGATGTGGTTTGAATAAAATAATATACGTTTACTAGCTTCTACAAGTGTTCGCGCCCTACGGGGGGCCTATTATGACTCACGTTGAGGCTCTGGTGGAAATGAGGCTCAAATAAAAATCAAATTCTACAAGTGTCTAGGTTAATTTCTTCAACATCATTGGGCCTAATTTATTTTAACCTACGCGGATACCACTTCATAGTGCACTACGATCGTTTTTCTCCAAGGGGTCTCAAAAGCATTCCGTCTAGTTCACTTTGATGCTTTGGTGGAAATGAGGCTCAAATCCAATCCTCTGAGCACATGGGGCAGAGGATAAAATAAACTCATTCTTTGCACAAACTACTCTAATGTTCGAATGACTAGGGATTACATTTTTTTAGTTAACATACGACATTTGACACTTCTGATGATCCTGCCTATCTTCCTAGAAGTGACTTATTGCTACTTCCGATGGCCTTCAATTCGAGTAAAACGCGTGCAACAATTTACTTTTGTTACTACGTTCGATAATTGATACTTTCCATACCTAATTTATGTGCTGTCTGGTAAAATTTGATGAAAGAGAAGGATCGGGCCACCTCAGATAGGGAAAGAGCGACCAGAAAAATAGAAGTCACTCCAGAAAAAAGAAAGGACAACCAAACAAAATGAAATTTCCACCAAAGAATGGAAAAGAGTCACCCAAGAACAGAAAAGCGCCTCCCAAGAAAATGAATTGGCTACCCAGTAAATGGAAATGGCCACCCAATGAAAAATACAAGAGAATAGCCTCAAAATGAAGAATGTGGCCGTGCATGAAAAGGAGATTGCCCAAGAGTAGGAAAGGGCCTACCAAGAGTAGGCCTCCTAAGGGTAGAATCGGATATCCTGTACGCTGCAAAACACGCGATAACGGGAGTGAGAAAGGGTCTTGCAAAAGTAGGAGAGGGTCTTCCGAGAGAAGGAAAGGACATCCCAAGATTAGGAACGGTTTTCGAAGAGTAGAAATTGACCTTCCTAGAATAGGGAAAGGCCTTCCAAGTGAATGAAAAGGTCTCCCTAGTATAAGGAAAGGCCTCACAAAAATCTGGAAGGGCATTCCGAGAATAAAAAAGGAACCTCCTATGTGAAGGATAAAACCTTCCAAGGGTTAAAAATGGTTTCAAGGGAATGGGCCTCCCAAAAGTATAAAAATTACTCACAGGAGATGGAAAGGGCCTTCCATGAGTTAAAAAGGGCCTCTAAATATTTTATAATTGACACTCAAATTAATGAAATGGTGTAATTCATGACCTACATCATAGATCATGGATGACGTGGTAGGTCGTGAATGACTTGGTAGGTCATGAATGACATGGTAGGTCATGAATAACGTGTCATGACTGACCTGGTTGAACTTGAATAACTTGGTGGTCGAACACTGAGACAGTGGAAAAACACTCGGGCGGTGGGCAAACTCTCACACGGTGGGCAAACACTCAGACGTTGGGCAAACAAACAGACGTTGAGCAAACACTCAGACGGCGACCAAGGACAGCCGGTGAGAAAACACTCAGCCGGTGTGCTTTCAGACAAATGGCGTACAAGATGGAAGACTGTCGGTCAAAAATGTCTGTTGTCAAATCGACACGGGGGAGAAAAAGGCAGACGACGGACAAAGAGGCAGACGGGGAACAAAATTGGACAATGGCCAAAATGACTGACTTGGGACAAAAAGACAGGCTGGGTTGAAGTGGATGGATGATTATTCATTTTATAGATCATAACACTTTATTTTAGTATTTTATTATTTCTTCTTGCTTAGGCTCTATTATTTTTCTCTGCCCTTTTTTCATGGTGATGAATTTTGAATTGGTTATTATTATATGTATCGAGGTTGGTTGAGATAAGGTGACCCAGGGAGGGGAGGTTTTCGTGGGACCCGCGGGACCCGGGGACCCGGGGTTTCGAGAACCCGGGGGACTTAAGAGACCAGGTGGATTTGGGTGGATCCACTTAGACCTTTCTGGGGCCCTTTGGGCCACCCATGAGACCCTTTAGGACCCTTTTGAGAAACGGTGGGACCTTTTAGAGGCCCCTCTGAATCCTGGAACCTTCGCTTCCCCCTCCCGGCGCTGTAAAACCCATACACAGAAAAATGTTTGAGAGATGCTTGAGAAGAACGAATAACCATTGCAGTACCCCTACGGGGGAGCCTATTATGACTCACGTTGAGGCTCTGGTGGAAATGAGGTCCAAATCAATCAACCATTGCAGTCCGCGGATTGCTGGCGCAGAGGGCGAGGGTCGCGCCGAGGCTGGTCGAGGTACGTCGAGATCAGTCGAAACATGTTGAGGCGAGTTGAGTTGGTCGCGACAAGCCGAAACTGGCCGAAATGATTCGAGACGAGCCGAGATGAGCTGAGGCGAGGGGGACTCGGGGAGCTCGGGAAGACCCGGGGGACATGGGTCACCCTCCGGGGTTCATCGGGCTCTTATGCGACCCAAGGGACCAATGCCCCCCCCACTCTATCCCCTTAAACAATTAGTGCGACATCAATAATCTGAGCAGTTTTTCTGCCCATGACGAACCTTCTCTTACTTTCTTGTTAACGATCCACAATATTATAACACAGGAGTATTTGTGCGAGAGTTCGTATTTGTGATTTTGTGAATGGGTATTTTTTCTTCAGTCTGTGCTCGCTCGCGCGTGCACGGACCATATGCAGTTTCTGTGGTTGACCTGGACTGTGCAGCTATAAAACCTTGTGACGCGTTGCGGTTGGAGTCTATCTAATCCGTGAAGCTATAGACCTTGTACCAATTTCGACGATGCTGTCTGTGCGCACTGTCGAGCGTGCATGTTATTCTTGGAGTTCTGAGTAGTTTTAGGCGGGGATTCGTTTTGTCTGGTTCTTTATCTTGCCTGAGTAAATAAATTGTACTAAAAATCAAATAGACCGCGTAGCTGTAAACATTGTGTTGCGTTGCTGTCGGAGCTGACTTTGTCCGTGTAACCGTGAACCTTGTACTAATTTCGACAATACTATTTGTGCGCACTGGCGTATGGACATATCACTCATGAGGTTCTGAGGGTTTGGAGGCGAGGATTCATTGTGTTTCATATTAGTCTGTATCTTACTTAAATAAATAAATTGAATTTGTACAACTAAACCGCGTAGCTGTAAATATTGTGTTGCGTTGCTGTCTGAGCTGAATTTGCCCGTGTGGCCACTGACTGGCCGAAATTATTCTAGACAAGCTGAGATGAGCTGAGACGAGGGGACTCGAGGGACCCGAAGAGCTCGGGGGACTTGGGTTTTCCCTCCGGTACCCATCCGGCTTTTCTGGGACCCGGAGAACCTCTGCTGCCCACACCCCACCCAGCTCTCACCCTTTCCCCTTAAACCATAAGTGTGATGTCAATAATCTGAGCAGTTTTTTAGCCCACGATGAACCTGCTCTTTCTTTCCTCTTCACGATCCAAAAGTGTTATATTCTGAGATATTGCAAGTGTATGTGTGCGAGAGTTCCTATTTGTGACTTCGCGAATGTCTTTCCCGCGTAGCTGCTAAACTTGCGTATTTCGGGGGTGTACTGTGGTTGACTTAGACCGAGTGACTATAAACTTTGTGATGCGCTGTTGTTGGAGTTGATCTCATCCGTGTAGCTGTAGACCTTGTACCAATTACGACGATAATATCTGTGGGCGCTGCCGTGCATATGTATATAACTCCTGGAGTTTTAAATGATTGCAAGCGAAGATCAGTTCCGTCTAAGCGTTTTTTCATGTGCGCACCAGCGTGCATCAGACACGGCTGAAATTTTTCGAATGGTTCTAACTTTGACAACGTTGTTTTTCCTGCACAGAGGTGTGCGAGACTACTGGAATCCATGATCATCGGCCCTACGGGAGCCTGATAGGACTCGCGTTGAGGCTCTGGTGGAAATAGGCTTCAATCAAATAAAATCAAAAACCAGAACCCTCTACACGTCATAAAAAACGCGAGTCAACATCCGAATATTAATCATGCACTCAAATGGGATTATATGAGATGCGTTACCACAGCAGTTTCAGTCATTTTTAAGGAAGGCCGACAATCGGTTGCTGTTGACTATCCGCTTGTCCGTTTTTACTAGGTATAGTATTTTTCTCTAAGTCACTGCTTATGAGGATATAACCTGCAGAAAAGCCACTTTTGAACGATCGGTACTGTACTTGTTTCTACAAAATTGTTTAACAAGAAAGCATGATAATCCACTAATATAAAACACTTGCTAATCCTCTATATGTCGTGATGAAATCCCAGTCCTGCTCCTGCTCATGTCACAGAACTTCTCATATCATAGTCGTTCTCATGATGAACTGACTGACATGGCAGATGGACTTCTCATGATCGTTCATTTTTCCACAAAAAAAGTTTATAAGTCTTGAAGTATTTTACAGGGATGGCCTCGTCTTACTGATCAAGGGCGCAGCAGCGCTGGGAGCGCAAATATGTTATCTATGGTAAAAGTCTCATGAGTGACGTTTTATGACTGAATCCTACCATCTTTTACAATGAATTAGTAATGTTCCGCCAACCTCGTGAGGAAATGCTGGCTGTGCGCCTGTTATTGATCGAGTGGTTTTTCTCCAGCTAGTGCAGGACGAGAATGGGGGGTTTGCTGCCGAAGTGGTGGATCCAGATGGGGGAGAGGGCGACGCTGCGCGGGGGGCAGGGCTCCAAGTCTTGAAGGCCGGCACGCTTCTCGACGTTGTGGATGGGCTTCACACAAACTTCAGTAACGGGTCCTCCACGGGGCTCGCTATGGACTGGAGACAGGTGGGTGAGGGGCCATCTAGCTCGGAGAGTACTTATTTAATTTTAAATGAACGTCGTATTTATTGACGATCAAGTACAACACTGAACGTCGGAGGTCCTTGCATAGTTTTAGCACAATTTGGGCGTGGAAACGAAAGATTTTGCAATTTATATGAAACAAATTCAATATTAGGATCTTTTATAAATTAGACCTTTTCTTTTGCAATAAGAAACTACCTTCGATTGCCAATAAGAAAAAAAAAATTATTTTACCCGCAACAAAACAAAAAAATAAAGAACATTGGTTATACAAAATGACCCTTAAATTAACGTTAAAATCCAATGTGTCCGAGAGTTCCAGATGTTTCGAAAATAAAAAAAACGTTGTTTCGAGTTCCCTCAGAATGAAAGAATCCAGAAATACTCAAAAGGAATTTATCATAGCGCAGGGTACATCACTCGACAAGGTTGATTACTCGATCTGACGCCGCTAAAGGAATGAATGAAGAGTGTAGTATTGTTTTAGCTTTATTGCTCGGCCACAACGCTGTATCACTGATAAGGTCAGGCCCCAAAACTTATCCCAATTTTACCAAAGTCATATTCAGTGTCATTATGTGTGATACTTATACTTGGATACTTTGTTTCTTCGCTATTCACAGCCGGTCACAGCGTGGCTGCCACCTGGCCCACATCCGTGGGGCACTCTCCACTTGTACTGCGGCACCAGCATTTGCATGTTGTATTGGGGTGGATGGATGATTATTCATTTTATAGATCATTAACCCTTTATTTTAGTATTTTATTATTTCTTATTTCGTGGGCTCTATTATTTATCTGTGCCCTTTCTTCAGGGTGATCTATTTTGTATTAGTTATATAATTGTGTATCGTTAGACGCCGGCAAGGGCCCTGCAGGGTGGCGAGCGACGACTTCGCGTTGGGACTCTGGTGAAGAACGGAAGCAACTACTGCTACTGCATGTTGTAGCCACATTCGCCAGTCGGATCCCGGCTTGGCGTCGCGGTTAAGCAGGGAGTTGTCCCCAAAGTGAGAGTATCCATTCATTTGGGGTCGATCTGGAACACATCCGAGTTATTTGTCCAGTCGGCTCTTGAACCACAAAATGTTTGCTGTAGCAGACAGTTGTGGCACCCGTTTCATCTCACATATTTCCAAAGACATTCGGTTGAAAAACCGAGGTGCCCGGCATTTGAAGCTGTTGAATGCAACTGTTTGCATCGCTTTGCCGCCCGTCAGTTTTGGCACTTTGAAGCAACACATTCTGCCAATTCTTGTCTGCTTTCTCATCTTCACTTTTGTTACAATTTTCTCGTTGACAGTGACAGTGTAGCCTTCCAGAATTTTCCTAACGCTTATGACCATGAATCTTTCAAAACTTCTTTACATTAAGGCGTTTAATCTGTTATTACGGTCCATTTCCTTTACCTCCGCAATATAAGAGGTGAAGCTTCTTTGCACTGCTTCAAGTCTATTCAAATCTTTCTGCTTATGTGGGATTCAGACAGGGGAGCAATAGTCATTGACGGGTTGGGTAAGTTGTTTCCAAAGAGTCAACGTTGTACTTATATCTCTAGCCAGAAAGGTTCTCATGGCCCAGGAACACAGTCTTCTGCCACTGGCCTTAACCTTTGCAATTTGTTCATGGAAAGAAACATTGCTTTGTATTGTACGCCGAGATCACGCAGGTTTTATTTTGCTTCTATAGCTGTGTTATTGATAGAACACTTTTACACTTTTTTGGTCTGATTGTTTTCCATATCTCGGTGATTCTAATTTAGTTCCGTTGAATTGCATACTGTTTTCACCAGCCCTCTTGAAGATTTCTTTCAGATCAGTTTTTGAATTTTTTCTACATCACTCAAGTCATTGACAATGCCTAGTACTCTGGTATCATCTGCAAAGCCAGAGACTGATGTATTTGGACAGCTTTGGCCCAGATCATTAGCCAATATTAGGAAAAGCAGGGGTCCATGCACAGTGCCTTGTGGGACCCCACTAAGAACTTCCACTGGTGCAGAGGTTTCTCCATTCACTACCTCACTTCGAGTTCTGCCTTTCAGAAACATTTGATCCATTTGTAAACATTCCCCTAGATACCGGCGTTAAATAGTTTTGATAACTGTATCCTGTGATCTACTTTGTCAGAGGCCTTCGCAAAATCAAGATGAATTACATCCACATTTTATCCCTCACACAATGCGTTTATTATTTCGTCATAGTGCTCCAGCAGTTGGGTCAACGTGCTCCTCTTCCTTCTGAAGCAATGTTGCTTGGAGTTGAACCATTTATTTTTTTCAATAAAATTCGCTATTCGTCTTTTCATTACTCTTTCAAATATTTTGACTAAATGTGATGTCAAAGAAATTGGTCTGTAATTTGATGGGCCTGCGACGCTACCTCCTTTTGCCAGCGGGAAGTTGACTTCACGTTCCATGGTCTGTGGGATATCGAAAATGTTCAAAGACTTCTGCCACAACATTTGTAGGGGTCTTGACAAAACCTGTTTGCGCATTGTTTCAATAGAACAGCTGGGATGTCGTCTGTTCCAGATGCATTATTACTTTCTATGTCCTCAATAGCTTTTGTAATTTCAGAGATGTCAATGTTAAGATCAGTCAATGAAAATTCAGAGGCAATTTCAGGATTTATACGAGTAAGCCTTGGGATACTAAATACCCGTCTGTAATTTTCACTCAACAACTCGCTCATCGCTTTGTTTTCATCTACCAGTTGACCGGATTGATCAATAAATGGGCAAATTTAGCTTTAGAGGTTGAAAATTTGGCTGCGTGAGCAAAGAATAACTTGAAATTGTTTGCAATTTTTTCAATTGCTTTCTTTTCATTTTCTCTTCTCTCATGATCATGGTCAACCTTTTATCCACTTTTCAATCAAGATGATAGCTTCTTCTTGTTTTATGCGTCTGAAAGGGTTTACTTCGTTGCAAAGTTTATGTTTCTGTGCTTTTTCATGAGCAATTTCCTTTCAGAATATTAATTATTGGTTCTTTTGGTAACTTTTCTTTTATTGGCAAATGTTGTACACACACCTGCAACAGTAAATCATCAAAGTTATTCTTTGCTCCCTCCACACCGTTTGCATGATCAATGAGTTGTTTCCAATCGGTATTGGACAAAGATATGTGTATATTTACCTACTTTATATCTGCACCAAGTAAGTTCAGGTGCCGGAAAGTCATGTTCCCGGAGAAGATGGTATTTACCGTGTTCGTTCTCAGTAGGTCAGCGTCTAGACTCATTTCAATCCCATTATGATCTGAAAGTGCAGTTTTAGTTATTTTAATGTTTTTTATATACTCAACTCAGTTGAAAAACACTAAATCTGAGATATGGTTATTTTGTGTTTGCTTTTCAATAGTTTGGGTAGGAAAATATCGATCTACTAATTTGAACAGTGTTTCAGCTTGATTTGTTGCAGCCTCGGTGTTACCTTTGCCAAAGATATAGCTACCAGGTGCCGCCGTTTGATCATTATTTAACCATTTGATAAATAAAAAAATTAAAGTCATCACAGAGAAAGAAGCTTAATTCAGTCTGTGCAATGTTCGACATGTACGTCTGTAAGATTCCGAGCGCATCTTCAAAATGTACTAACTCTCAGTTTGGTGGTCTATACACTTAATTTTTATGGGTTTCGGCTTTTCTACTTTAACAGCAAGACACTCGTAGTAATCATTAGAGAATTTCAACTCTTCGCAGCTTCCAAGACACTCTTTTACATAAACTCCACCACCACCACCAGATCTCCTATATGTGTGGTCACTTCTGAAAAAATTGTAATTTTCAAAATAGAGATTAGCTGATTTAACATTTTCATTTAGGTGTGTCTCAGTTAAGGCAATGAAGAGTGAATCACTTTCAGATACAATATCTTGGATCAACTTTATTTTGCCATATTGGCTGGTGTTATGAAGGCCTTGTAAAATATAGAGGTGACTATTTTTCAAGTAATTTTGGTTGAATGTTTTTTGAGTGTTTCCTCTATTGACTCAGTGTTGGCAGCTCTCTCACCAGTGGGAACTTCGGTTTGCAAAGGCTAAGTAGGAGACTCTCCAGAGTTTCTAAAAAAGAATTTTTCATCGGTGACTGGTCAGCACTGCAGTGGTGATGACCATGAACCGCCACAGCACGCGGGCATCACAAAGAGGGCATCCGCCATCACAGGTAGGCCTGTTCTGGTCACTGTAATGAGGGTGACCTCCCGTTGACGGCACGAGAGAAACCCGTTGGGCACGGTTTTGGAAGCGCGTGTCGTGTAATCGAGGCTGCTGTTTGACCAAACCTCTTTGGCCAACGTGGTTTATGTTTGGGTGTTGCTGTGGGCTGCTCAGATTGGCATTTCCTTGTCTGCTGGCTGCAGTAGGTACAGTAGCGAAAGAAAATTCGTTCATGGTTAGTCTACAACCTGAAAACAAATTATATTTTTCCCACGTGGAATTTAACATCATATAGAAATTTCCTATGGTATTATGTGTGGACAATGCTTCTTAATGGGTAATATTAACTAAAATTTCGATGAGTTCCAATATCGAGCGGAGAAGGAACATTGAAGATTTTACTTAGTTTTCAATCATGAACGAATTTTCATTCGCTACCGTACATCTTGCTGGGGCTCCAGTGTTTTCCTTGTTTTTCTAATATGCAGCCACTCACCTTTTGTTTGGTGCATTGCATATGACTATATGAGTCATTACATACCCTTGGATGGATTTCTTACCGAGTTAATCACTTTCGCAACCATACCTTCCCAATTCCATGAACTTATTGCAACGCGTTGGGTGGGTAAAGCCACATCCATTCCCTGACACTCCATCCTTGCACTTGTTTTTTAAATAAAATGTGCAGTGTTTCAAGATTTTCACTGTGGGTACTAGTTGTTGTTTCTGCCCTCCTGACCCACGCTCATTTTCTTGATCAATATTACAATTTTTATTTGATAAAGGATCACAAGCTGGGTGGGTGGAGCCACAGTCTTTACCTGACGCTCCATACATGCATTTGCTCTTCAAATAGAATCTGCAGAGTTTCGCTTTTTTCACTTATGGTAAATGATCTTTTATTTTCTCTCCAGTATCACACTCATTTTCCCTATCGCTATTTTCATTGGAATTTATCATACCAGTAACCTCTGTATCTACACAAATGTCGCTCACCATATCACTGTTCTGGTCACTAGCAGATATTTCTGTACCCAGACTGCCAGTGGACAGAGGTACAAGGATTTTCAGCAGTTTTGGCAGTTCTCTGCTCGCTATTGGTTTGGTCATGTTTTTCCCCAACCTTTTTGTTTTTAACATCGAAACATGTCACACACCTGCTGTAAAACTATTCAAATGATGATTTCCCCAGTATCCTGTAGCACATCAGTCCAGCATCGGACACTTTTGAACAAGATTTGCAGAAACATTCATCACATTCTGCGCGAACAAAATCGACATTTTCCTGTCCTCCGCATGCGTTACGCTTCCATGATGCCTTCTTTACTTTCACAGTGCGAATCTTCATTTTCTTCAACGTTGCAGCCTTTGTCATTAGGGCAATGAAATAGAAAATCTTCGTTTTTTGGATCATTAATACCTCTAGCAACACATGACAGATGAAAAGAATGTTTGGCATACTACACACTTTTTCAGACTATTTCCTTTGAGACCTCGAGCTAAATTGGGATCTTTGAAGCAGGTCAAGCAAACTATATGGATATTTGTTCTCGGTTCCCTGCAAACATAAGTTTTAAATACTGTGAAGCAGTTAGTCAGTGAGTTATCTATTATAGACCAGTCATAAAATTTGATACAGATACAGACACTAGGCCGCATCCCCCAGAAAGGGGGGTGGCCGACGGCAAGGCGCACCTCACACCCTCATACGCTCACACTCACACAACTTAGCCCTTTTGTGCTAAAGGGTCCGGCCGGTAGCCCCTCAACTTACACTCTGGGTCCAGAATGCACCGAGGAACCGTCGTCAGCAGCAGGGCCCGACCGTTTTCACTGGTTTACCCCCGCCGCGTCATAATGACCGAGCCCCCCCCCCACCCACGACCATCTCTACAGCGGGATGCCAAGAGCGGGAAAGCACATCAGAGCAGCGTCAAAATCAATCATTGACAACCGTTCTCCACTCACGCCTGTTCATTGCACGCTCTCTCGCCACTACCACATTCATGTCTCTCCTTCCCAACGCCTGCTTCAGACCATCCATCCACCCAAACTTCGGTCTACCTCTAGGCCTGCGACCACTCTCCTCCGCATTCA
>SDVV010033832.1:0-11250 GCA_016164225.1 Gammarus roeselii
CGATCGTCGTAGACTAACCTACTGTTAGGTAGGGAATTATTTGTAGTTAGCTCTAGCAACTGTAGCTACACCGTAGACGTGACCGTTTGTTTTCAAGAGGACGGCATTGACGGCATTCGATTTGAAAACCTAAAGGTAAACACTTGAATTAAAATACCAATGCCCCAAATATCACCAGTCTGGATTTTGGGTTTAAAGTCTTAAGGTATCCAATCTCATATATAACATGTTTATTCTCTGTGTGTAAAATAATTAATAAGGATGTTAAAAGAAAATAAAAAGGTTGGGTAAAATAGCGAAGGTGAGAAAAAACCCATCCACACCTGCGTCCATCCCGCCGTTCCCCTTCCGTCCCCCTTCCGGTCTCCCCCCCCACCTCGTCCGTTAGCTGACTTGGGGCACCAAACCAGTTCCAGTACCCTACGCTCCCGCCCTCCACTATTTCTGCGCGAGCCCCCATACGCTCGGTGAGTCAAGGTGCATGCATCGCGTCCTACCCCGAACAGCTCTTTTATCCCTATCTATAATCCTTCACATCCGCGTTTCGCAGACATACCTACTACTACTATGATATACGGCGTATCCTACCACACCCCAGAGGATATAACCTACACCAATATCACACGTGATCTGGTTCATGAAAAATTGTATATTAACATAACAGCCGTCCCGAAAATATCTGACATTAAAAACAAACACTGAGTTCATGCATAATACAGTAATAATACTATGGTATCCGAACAAATCTCTAACAAATTCCTAGACCTAACTGATGCTATACCTCTAGCAGGACAAAATCAAAGCCCACTGTGTCGTAATAACAAACTCTACAATGCTTTACTAAGTCACTTCTCAGCAATCTACCACTGATATATAACAAAATTAGCGATAACACCCAGTCACGGTACAATACATCAGACATACCAGGCATTTGTTTAGTCCATCATCTCTGAACAACGTCAAACAAAGTCACATCCTGGACATAACCAAGAATCTATACACAGGTACCGTTGTCAAGAATGGGCCTGACACGAGTCTCAAAGAGTGGGGCCATAAAAATCTGGGCATCTGTTCACTGACGACCTAAGTAAATCACTACAACGATCAGCAGCTTGTCGCATAACCTCTCTAACAAACCCATGGAACTTAAGACCGACATCCACAAGAACATACAAATTCACGTTGAACATGGATGAACTCCAAGTGGCTACCAAAGAGTGTTAACAGCCTCTACACCAGGACCCATCCATCCAGTAAATCGTCTTCTAAAACGTTACACTACACACTTTCTAGGGTTCAATGACTGATTCCACAAAGATACAGTACGGATTGACACCTCTTAAACTTACATTACTATGATTATCGTGGAAAAAATTATACAACAATAATAAAATAAGTACGTAATTCTCTATTTTGTTCTAATTACCATTAAAAATTGTAATACACTAGGGTCTCCGCCATAGTAAATCGGTCTACTTATACAAATAAACGTAAACGCAACATGCGTTTGCCTAGGAGACCATCTAACTCTTCCTAAGCTTTGAAGAATGGTCATACAATAAACATACAATAAGATACCAACAAGACCAAGTTTGTAACAAATCGAATCTTCTATATCTATAATATCCACGTCAAACATTGTACCAGGATGTAAAAAGACATAAAAACCCTAAAATTGTACAACATGTAACTAAATTATACCTGAAATAATGATCTACATTGCAGATACCAACGTAATATATCCTAATATCCCTATATTTGTATAAAATATTCAATACCTCAACTTACATCAAAAATGGAAACTGTACAGAGAACGTACAAAACGGAATGAGATATACCAAAGCGCTCAAGCTATAATGAAGCAAGAAGATCAATTCTCTACCATACCCAAAACATACATTAAAAAACATGATGTACGAGAAAAAACTAGCATGCCCCCAACCAAACAACTAAAGTGAATAATTTGCCAAGACATGTGACTGATTTGCATAACTGAAACATATAGTAAATGATGTTAAGTACTTCTACACGAACACGCTATAGTATATAAGTAGTTAAAAGGACTCTTAAATGCGGCTCAGTGGAGGAATAGTAGTATAATCGCCTTCAGCTGCGTTCTGTTGTGATTGCGCTGCGCAGATGCTGCGGCATGCGTGCATGTGATAATATTAAAGTTTGACACACATGGATGTTATGAATCATCACTGAAATGATCATGACTAATGCGCAGGCGTGGAGTGCACTGATAAAATAAATTATTTATATCACATGGTTTAATTTAACACTGCATTTGACACTTGGGATGCATGGGCACGTGTGCCTGTTTTGGCCTTGTTTTCAATGACCGTTGTCATTGGTTATTTGTCGTTACGTTCATTTTGCATTATTATAATTTCACTACAATTAAGTCCCACGCGGCTTGTGGATTCAATGAATTATGCACGTAATGGAACTTGAATCCATAGGACAAGTATCTTTGAGTACGAGGTTGATTATCTCCAAAAATATCAGGATTATTTTGAATCACTGAACTTGCTTTTGCTCACAGATTACACATAATTTGGCACGATTGTGACTCAGTGCATTTTGATGGAAAATTCAAATTATATAATTGAAGGGAAATTTTGAACTTAGTTCACTGTACCCGTTGATATTCCCTGTTGTGAGGTGGCGTTCTGCTGCCAAACTCATAAAATTTTCGTTGACGCCAGGGGCTGAGGTGCAGGCATCCAGGAATGCTGCGGTCCGGGCATGGCCATCTGGTTGCCTGTACTACGGAATGCAGGCCTCTGAGTACAGTTGAGTCACGTGGTCCAGTCACATGCTGAATAAATAATGCCATTTCTGGGTAATTTTGAATGTTGAAAGGTTTGAATTGTGTTCATTATTGGAGCTGAAGAGCTGTTTTCTTTAATTACCTCCTTAGGTCTGTTTTAATTAAGAATAGTTTTTGGGAGTCACCAGTTTATGGGATTTTCCCTGTATGAATTTCAGGGTTTGACCTTAATGATATTGACCCAAGAAGGTGTAATTGCGAGAGAATCTATGTGTAAATTTAGTTTATTGGTGAAATCTGATATAATGCAATTTAAATTGTAGCACCACATGAAAGATCCAAATAGTAATTTTAATAGAAGAAAATAATGAACTTGGTGACTGATTGCTTTACATGACCAATTTGATGAATGTAATCACGACCAAACATAATGAGGCAAGAATATTATCGCCACGCGTTAATTAAAGTAATAAATAGGATAGTCGCCAGTCATAATGGTTGGGTGTTCGTGTCATTCTGGCTCAGGACAGGAGAGGCGACAAAGATTTTGTCGCCGTGGTGAGTCTGGCGGACACGAAGAGAAAAAAGGAACACTTTACTTACGGTTGCTGTAAAACTTGTAGAATGCCTTTAAAGACCAAACTCAGCTAATCAAAACGATCAATGCCACTGATCGAACACAAACTCACTCAGTTAACCGACCAACGACACTGGTCGAGCAAAAAACTAAGAGGGCAGGGTGCACTAGAATGTGAGCATTACTTTGGTACAACCTGTTGGTACCTCTGATGGAGGTTGAGTGAGGGTTAGCCTAGCGGTCGGGCCTGAGCCTCTGGCCTAGCCGACACGTGATTGGCTACAGCCAGACGGGGCAGACTGCTGATGTGGCTGAGCCAATTATTCGCAATTTCTATTGCAAAACTTGTCTCCATACGTTTTAAACTGTATAGATGTTGCTCTCTGAACTAAGGCTAGTAATGGGCAAAAAATATTACTGTAATTTGTCAGTAGTTTTCAACTTGAAAACTCTCCTATAATCCTGGACTTAGCATTTTATGATCCCTGTGCCGATTCCAATATGCGGATTTTCTCGCGTCCACTCCTTGTTGCCGCTCTTGGCGCTGATTGGTGGCGCCATAAATCCTTGTGTTGAATGGTTCCTTGCAGTATTAACCGGGAACTTGGAGCTGGAGTCCCGCACTGCTTGATGGCAAGTTGACGTGCGGAGGGATTCCCGCCACCAGAGGGAAAACTGCAGTTGACGTGCGAAGGGATTCCTGCCGCCAGAGGGAAAACTGCTTCTACGACACATTTTCAATGGGAGTTAATACAATGGTCTAAAATATAAAACCTTAATCTTAAAAGAAAATACAATATTTACAGCAAGTGAATTGTGCGATAGTTGCTGTGAGGGAGAGCAATGCAGAACTCGACTTCGCGAGCCCCTACAATAACACAATTAAGCCTAGCGCCGAGACAAGAGCTATCCGCTGGCGCTCACATAGCGTATATGCTCCCAGCCAGAAGACATCCAAACGGCTCAGTGAAAATGAAGATAAGTCATAAATCATCGATTCAATTGTCAAAATGTTTCGGACAACAGAATGGGCTCAACATCATTACAAATCAGTCCATTCTTGGCATTCTTGGTCGATGCACAGGTGGGGTGCCAGAGGCTTTCAGGTCACCAACTAAATAGGACATGGCAGAAGATCATAACCTGAAGTAACACATGGGATAGTAATGATCCTATCGCCAATAGTCAGGTTCTGTGCAAGGCTTATATAATGTTCAAATTTGTGCCCACGACAACGGTCGTTTATTTTCCCCACTTAATCATATCAACTTGTGGCAGCTTTCTCATTGTGAATCTAGCACAAGAGTTTTCGTTGGAGCCAAAGCTCACGTGTGATTCACTTTGATTACATATAGCTTAGAGGATACTAATATTAAATGAAATTAAAATCAATCCTCTTCCCTTTAAATTCTTCTGGTCAAGTAATACCTATATGATAACTCTAATGTAGCTATTGAAAATACGCTTCTAGCAATGGTATAAACAAGTCATCTAAAGTGGTAAACCCAGATAAAAAAAAATTGCTTCAAACAGACCGAAGGACAAAAAAAGAGGGGAAGGACTGATCATTTCGATGAAAACATAGAAAACCATTCACTTCCACCTAAATCATGACAGTCGTGTGTGGCGTGAAGTCCGAAAATAAGCACCATATGTGACTGACACGCACGTGTCATGGCTCAGCGCGGCCAGCAGCATTCCTGAGTGTAGGCTGCATTCCGCAACCGTCCAGCCCTCCTCCGAGATGCCCAAACACGGCCTCTAACGCCAACAGATATTTTGTTGGCCTAATATCAGAACTTCACCCTTAATTGGGTATATAAATGCGTGCAGTGACTAAATGTGCAACATTTCAATGTGTTTAGAAAATTAGAACATAGCATCCACTACATCCTCAATATTTCTGTAATTATCCTAATTTTTTAATTTTTCGCAAGTTCAATGGAATGCATTGCTTCATCACTTGTGTACATTGCTGAGTGGGAAGAGGAGGGATTTCAATTTCATTTAATATTAGTCTCCTCTAAGCTATATGTGATCAAAGTGAATCACATGTGAGCTTTGGCTCCAACAAAAACTCTTGTGCTAGAATCACGATGAGAAAGCTGCCACAAGTGAATAAGATTTACTGGAGAAAATGAAGGACCGTTTTTGTGGGACGTGAGTAAGAACAATATATAAGCATTGCACACAACCTGACGATTGGCGATAGAATAATTTCTATCCTACTGTTTACCTAAGGTTTTGATCTCCTGCCTTGTCCCATTTAAGGTGTTTCCCGGCCTGCAATGTTGCCGTCCAGGACAATAGCAGGACAGGGGATGAGGATACAGGGCCGTCTCTGCGACAGAAAAGCACACGAGTATGTTATAGTTGTACCTACAATTTTGATGGTCAAGAATCTTGAAACTAATGTCAGACTAATTTAACTATACACTACACTAGAGCAATAAATTTGCTCTAACTAACAAGGCGTACCTGTTGTCAGTGATTCGTATGGAAGCTGAGTGGCATTCTGCTGGTGAACAGAGCGCTGGTCAAGAGAAACCGGCTCTGAACACTGGTACCTAACTTACTCGCCATTTACAGCTGTTACATTACTCTTACGCTAGGCTGGTACTATTTTTGCCTACACCTGTCAACAAATGAAACATTTTGTAGTTAGTATGTGGTGTAATGCTCAATTTAAAGACTTCTCTTTACTTCCGATCTTTGTGTTGATACTCCAAATCTTCGGCGCCCAAATCTGAGTTGAATATTAGTTGGATGAGGTATACACGATAGCTTGGGCGGAAATCCACACGGCATGGTTTGCATGTAGGTGTGAAGAAAAACTTCCGCCGCCATGGGAACTGCTTTCCTGGGGCACGACTTCCAATGATGGTATAACTATAAGTCTATAATACTATAATACTTTAATCCTCTATCGTACCTACAATAATTACTAGCTGGTTAGCCTATATCTACAAGCCTATGTTGTGAAGGAAAGGAGAGAGGAGTGGAGCATAGTCCAAAACGAACCCTTACAGTAATCTACTGTTTGTTTCAAAGAATTGCTCCTTCATAGTTCGCGGTAACTAGGTCGAATAGCGGTTGAGTGAATACAGAGTGATTACACTCAAGTTCATTTCTAAAGTTGATATATTTTCCGAGGCAGTGTGGTCCAAAATGCTAACCACGGACACTCGTCCTGAATTCTGGTCAGGGCTTGTACACACGGGGAAGAACCTGTGAATTCATATTGAGATTTATACAATCATTGCAACTTTTTTGGCCTAAGCAAGTTTTGCTGGAAAGATAAATGTGTAATTACACGTACATATAATTTTTTTCCTTGATTATGGTATCGGTTGTGGGGTTCCAAGAAAAGCGAGGCAGAAGGCAGAATGCGGTTGCCGCAACAGTCAGCCTGCTTTCACGAGGCCTTGAGGAGGCAGAGTAAGCACTTGAAAGCTTGGGCAACCCAGCTTGAGAGCTGGCGTATCGCCTAGTGCTATGGCTTTAATTACTCATGCTCGCTGCAAACTTCTCTAATTGTCATTTTCCTACCCTACAGGTGTGCTATAATTTTGGCTATGATATGAAAAAAATATGGTTATAACTGGTGTTGGCAATTGGTACGATATTTATTCCAGAAGAGTCTTTTTATTTCGAGGTTTTAGTTGGTGACCTGGAAGCCTCTGGCATCCCACCAGTGCATCGACCAAGAATGCCAAGAATGGACTGATTTGTAATGATATTAAGCCCATTCTGTTGTCCGAAACATTTCGCAAGTTAGATCGATGATTTATGACTCATCTCCATTTTCACAGAGCTGTTTGGGTCTTCGGGCTGGGAGCATATACGCCATGTGAGCGCCAGTGGATAGCTCTTGTCTCGGCGCGAGACTTAATTGTGTTATTGTAGGGGCTCGCGAAGTCGAGTTATGCATTGCTCTCCCTCACAGCAACTATCGCACAATTCACTTCCTGTATATATTGTATTTCTCCTAAGATTAAGGTATTATATTTTAGACCATTCTATTAACTCCCATTGAAAATGTATCGTAGATGCAGTTTTCCCTCTGTCGGCGGGTATCCCCTACGCACGTCAACAGCAGTTTCCCCTCGGGTGGCGGGAATCCCTCCGCACGTCAATTTGCCATCAAGCAGCGCGGGACTCCAGCTCCAAGCTCCCGGCGTATACTGCATGGAACCATTCAGCAACAAGGATTTATGGCGCCAGCAATCAGCGCCAAGAGCGGCAACAAGGAGTGGACGCGAGAAAATCAGCATCTGGGAAGTGACACAGGGATCTTAAAATGCTAAGTCAAGGATTATAGGAGAGTTTTTAAATTAAAAACTACAGACAAATTACAGTAATACTTTGCGCCCATTACTGGCCTTAGTTCAAATGTCAACATTTATACAGTTTAAAACGTATGGAGACAAGTTTTGCAATAGAAATAGCGAATATTTGGCACAGCTACATCAGCAGTCTGCCCCGTCTGGCTGTAGCCAATCACGTGTCGGCTAGGCCAGAGGCTCAGGCCCGACGGCTAGGCTAACCCTCACTCAGCCTCCATCAGAGGCACCAACAGGTTGTACCAAAGTAATGCTCACATTCTAGTGCACCCTGCCCTCGTAGTTTTTGCTCGATCAGTGTCGTTGGTCGGTTAACTTAGTTTTTGTTCGATCAGTGGCGTTGATCGTTTTGATTAGCTGAATTTAGTTTTTTAATGCATTCTACAAGTTTTACAGCAACCGTAAGTAAAGTGTTCCTTTTTTATCTTCGTGTCCGCCAGACTCACCACGGCGACAAAATCTTTGTCGCCTCTCCTGTCCTGAGCCAGAATGACACGAACACTCAACCATTATGACTGGAGACTATACTATTTATTACTTTAATTAACGCGTGGCGATAATATTCTTGCCTCATTATGTTTGGTCGTGATTACATTCATCTAATTGGTCATGTAAAGCAATCCGTCACTGAGTTCATTGTTTTTCTTCTATTAAAATGACAATTTGGATATTTCATGTGGTGCTACAATTTGAATTGCATCATATCAGATCTCACCAATAAACTAAATTCACACATGAATTCTCTCGTATTTACACATTTTTCGGTCAATATCTTTAACGTCAAACCCCAAAATTCATACAGGGAAAATCCCATAAGCTGGTGTCCCCCAAAAACTATTCTCAATCAAAACAGACCTAAGGAGGTAACTTAAGGAAACAGTTCTCCAGCTCCAATAATGAACACAATTCAAACTTTTCAACATTCAAAATTACCTAGAAATGGCATTATAAATTCAGCATGTGACTGGACCACGTGACTCAACTGTACTCAGAGGCCTGCATTCCGCAGTACAGGAAACCAGATGGCCACGCCCGGACCGCAGCATTCCTGGATGCCTGCACCTCAGCCCCTGGCGTCAACGAAAATTTTATGGGTTTGGCAGCAGAACGCCACCTCACAACAGGGAATATCAACGTGTACAGTGAACTAAGTTTAAATTTTTCCTTCAATTTTATAATTTGAATTTTCCATCATAATGCATTGATTCACAATCGTGCTAAATTATGTGTAATCTGTGAGCAAAGGCAAGTTCAGTGATTCAAAATAATCCTTCTATTTTTGGAGATAATCAACCTCGTACTCAAAGATACTTTGTCCGATGGATTCAAGTTTTCAGTGGAACAGAAACAGAAACATTCTCAATTACGTGCATAATTAATTAAATCCACAAACCACGTGGGACTCAATTGTAGTGAATTAATAATAATGCAAAATAAACGTTACGACAAATAACCAATGACAACGGTCATTGAAAATACGGCCAAAACAGGCACACGTGCTCATGCATCCCAAGTGTCAAATGCAGTGTTAAATTAAACCATGCGATATAAATAATTCATTTTATCAGTGCACTCATCGCCTGCCCAGTAGTCATGATCATTTCTGTGATCATTCATAACATTCATGTGTGTCAAACTTTAATATTATCACATGCACTCATGCCGCAGTAGCTGCGCAGCGCAATCACAACAGAACGCAGCAGAAGGTCATTATACTACTTTAGAGAAAGGTTGATGTGGGCCACGCTGCTCAAATTCAGTCAAGTTCAAAGCCTTGAACTGTGACGACAACGAACAGAGCAGCGAGCACAGCGGCAATGCAGCAAGAGTGGCAGCGGGGCAACAAAGCATACAGCTAACGTCGGTCAAAAACCCACACAGTTCTCAACAACCCGTCGAATATCGAATCATTTCCCTAAGTCAAGGAAATATTCTTGTTGATATAGTTCACTTGTATTTCATTGACCGTGAGTGTCAACATGTTGAATCGAATGTATGCAAAAAACACTCAAAAATTTCTATTTCATATGTGCTAGAGAGCAGCAAAGCCATCAAGTGCATGCCTTTTGTCATTCATTTCATTTCACGGAGAACATGCATCGATTCGTTAAACTGCATTTGATTGATAGCTGTGAACATTTGTGTGTTCATTTCTGATAGACCTAAAATATTTCCTTGTGTTCTATCATTTCATTTTTCATCATCTCTACCTTATGAGTCTTTAAATTACATGTATCGGTTTAACTTTAATATTATTACGTGCACGAATGCCGCGGCAGCTGCACAGCGGAAAATATTACAATAACGCAGCAGAAGGCCATTGCACAACTTCCAATTAAAGTTGACTCAGGCAACACTGCTCAAATTCAGTCAAGTTCAAAGCGTTGAACTGGACGGCAGCGCGGCAACGTAGCACCAGCAGTTTGGCAACGAGGTAACACAGTGCAGACACCCAGCGCATAGTGTGCGGTGTGGTCACACACGCGCGCAGGCATTGTCCAGGCAGCGAGTCAACAGCCGAAAGCAGGAAGAGACATTCCTGCCCACAGACCAACGCTCACAGCAGCAAGCAAAACGGTCGGACTAGCACGGCACGCAGCGCCCAGTCTAGGAACAACGCAGGCGGCAGATAGGGAGACACCGCGTGTTAAACCTAACTGTCCAGCGGGACAGGGACAGAAAATTTGCCCACATCACTGCGTTAGAGGAAACGACTCGCGGCGCATAATTCGCAACTATTCAGATCAGCCAAACACGAGCAGCGGCGACCGAGCCCCGAGTGTTGAAATTGACTGTCCTGTCAAGTACAATGCCGAGGCGCATCAATCATAACTGTATAACATGACGATAATGCAGTAGAGTGTAATTCAGAATCAACTGCGAGATTTTCGTCAAGGGCGATAGCAAGCCTAACCCCAGTTACGGTAACAACCTCATTCGATGTTTCAATACTATTCGATTGTCAGTGAAAATTTTCGATTAGGTGACGTTCACAATTGCGTTCGTACTCATTATTCTCACAAAATCGGAACCGCACATGTAAAAATAAATGCGTTCCATCAGATTTGATCATTGTAGCGTTGTCAAATTAACGACGTTAATCTTTGTATAAGCGTTCATTCAAACGCAAATCGTAACTGTTCAGACGCTAAATAAATATGAATCAGAGCGTTCAAATGTTTATTCAGTGTCACGGCGATTCAAATTGATCAACGTCTATAATTGCATAGCTGCGAATTATAATATTGTCAATACATATAATTGTAAAAACGGAATTAGGCAGGGAGGTCAGCTATCGCCACTGTTGTATAACGTGTACACTGATGAGTTGAATTACCTTCTAAGTAGAGAAAACCAAGGGTGTCATGTCGCCAACTGTTGTGTTAACAATCTTAGTTATGCAGATGATATGGTGCTGTTAGCACCGACTCTCTCAGCATTGCAAAAGCTTCTTGATATCTGTAATAAATTTGCTGAACCTCATGATATTGTATATAACACTGCAAAAACTGTATGTATGCTAGTTAGACCGAAGGGTCCTAGTTACTACCTAT
>SDVV010033833.1:0-11249 GCA_016164225.1 Gammarus roeselii
AGGTTTAGCTTATAGAAGTATCAACAAGATATTTGTGAGTTAAATTTTGCGTCATGATGAATGAACCGGCCGATCACTAGCAACGGCCTGGAGTCTATCCATTTTGAACTATTGTTTCCCTAATTTAACTTACGCATCTGATGATTGAGCTGTTATTTATGATCGGTAGGATCCTGGCTGATTGTGGGAAGTGTTCCCTATGTATTCGTGATTTCCCAATCATATGTATTTCTGATTTCCCAGCCCTATAAATTCGTGATTTCCTAACCAATTGCTTACGCGATTTTCCAACCCCATGTATTAGTGATACGTACCTCAAAATAAACGTTGTCTACGATCATAGAAGATGATATTGCATTTTATATTTTGCTCCGTGAAGTACGAAACGGCAGCCCCAGAAAATGAACATCAACGAATTTAATTTGTTCGTTTGAGTTTGCAATATAAATTGTACATTCGATATTTGAGTTTATGTTATATATTTAGAAATTGAAAACCCATTGTTGGACAATGGAAATGAATAATTAAATAATTTTGATGATTAAAATAAAGTTATTTATTATACGGTCAGATTTAATAAAAATTGTAAGAGGCGACATATCAAATTTTATAGATTTTCTGACTTCCCATATATGGCATTTCAAAACTTCTAGTACCTGAATTTCGAAAATAAACGTTTCATTCACTTCAATATTTAATTTAAGCTTGAAATTTATGTATTACATACAGTGATAACTTTAATCTGTAGGAAGAGAGGAATGTATGGAATTTTCTCCATTATATGTGGATTTTTCAAAAGACGCGAGTCACACTTTTTTAATCTTCGAATAATATAGGCCCTCTGATAATTGCAGTGCTCTAAATACCTTAGAAATTGGTGAACATCCGGTAATGGTTGCTTCGTATCTGAACGTAGAGACCCGACTTGAGGAACATTTTTTTTTTCGATTGGAGTGCGGAAAATAATCAGTATGATTTTTGTATTGTGCAAGAGCTTTCAAATAATGTTTTGCACGCCATAAATTCATGATCACTGTTGAAATAATTTATATTTTTACCCCAACATAACGACGGACGTACAGACGAATGGGCACAAGTAATATCAATTGGCTTACAGATGAAGAAATTATTGAGTGAGTTGTTTGAGTTTTGTGTAACATATGAAGGTTGGCTAATGTGAAGTCTTAAACGCACCATATACGAATCCGTGTCCAAAACTCTTCCAGGCTATACATGACGCTCATCAATCTGCATAGAACTGCTCCGGTATTGCTTTATGACTCTAAAGCAGTACAATTTATCCCATCATCAGTATTTTCCTTTAACTTACATCAACTCGTCAATATTAATAATTTCATATGTATCATGAGTGTGATCTCTAAAATGATCTTCAAAATCATTTTAATTCTGCCTGATCTTGATCTTGAATTGCAAGATCATAACAGTTGGTGATGTTGCCCATTTCCAATTGTATACAGTTCATCAACAAAAAGTATTTGGTGAAACCTAATCGCGCTATCTACCATCGAACACAACGTGCGTCGATGGTCATCATGGTTCTATCAACATGACAGCCGCCTTATTCAGCACTTTAAGCTCTCTTTGATAGCCCATTCGTCGTGACATTTTTCGGAATGAGTCATGTTCTTATGTTCTGATAGGGAAGCGAGATGTGTCTCTACCGTTCATACCCCGTCTCAATTACCCAGTTAGAGGTTGTGATGAAGTCCATTGGGTTAACTATTATTTGCAGATATGATGGTCTTAGCTAGCTAGTCATTATAGTATTTTTAAATATACCGTTCACAAATTAATTGAAAAAAATAACGATTTGATGTTTTCTGTATGAATGAACCTTTTTTTCATTTAAGATGGCAAAATTTAGACACATCAGGACCAAATGCACGAAAGTGTAATGAACATAACAAAAAATAACTCATCTGTTGCAAGAACTTGAATGTGCTAATTCGTTGCATTGAACTAGCAAGTCCTGTAAGTAAACAAATACATAACGCAGAGCGACGTACCCCGGTTATTGTTTGTCATAAAATACATTACTCGATTAAGCTGTACACTGAATTTAGATGTGGATTATAGAATTGTGACGAACGCGAACGTACTCATTTGTTCCATCACACTACCAAGTTTTGTGTGGAATCAAATACATCACACAAACAATTGTACTGTTAATTCAATGTGTATTTTGAAATTAAAAATACTTTGTAAAGAATACCACGGGGCATCTCGTGAATAAACGTTTATTTATTTAGTTATTTTTAAGGGACTACCAGCACGTCGGCCATCTTCTCCGGTCAGACAAGGACGAGTAATCATTGGTCATCAAGAGAATGCCATCATGATAGCCTACTGCTCCTGCCAGAGAGGGACGACTAAGCATGGGTTATCATGGGACTACCAGCATGACGGCCGCCTGCTCTTGTCAAACAGGGACGAGATATTTACCTGAATGAATCCCAGTTTGCATTTGTCGGTGTTTTACCAACGCTAAATGCGGGCTGGAGTTCAAGAGTCTCTGGCCGAACAGCTGTTCCTCAAGTATTTAATGTGCTGAAAATTGCTATCAACTTGACGGGTGGGACACTAAGCTGTGCCGGAAAATAGCCCTAGGCGGACAGAGACATGGAATTGGGATGAAATGATCAAATATTTTCGATATGGCAACTGAACTGAGCCAAAAATTGTCCCATGAGGTCGTATAAGACTCATAACGTGGCCACACACTTTTCCATGGAGTCGAGAGAGACTCTAAACGGCGCCAAAGATACTTTTAAGACTCTCAATTGAGAAACACATTGTCATGAGTTGATAAATAAAAATGCTCCAATTCATTAGCTGAATAATTTGAATTAGCCAACCGAACGTCGAAAGGGAATTTGTCACAGCTCGTCTCAGGTGCGCGTCTGGTTCTGCACTTCATGCAGCAAAATATGATTCGCATAATGTGTCGTGGATACTCATATAAGGTAAGACTATTATAAGACAAACACATACAAGAAACATGAGTTTGGTAAATCACGATGTTCTTACATATTGCAAAGTAGGCGTTAGTCTTGTAAATGTGGAATTAGAATTGAACGACAAGAAGGATATTGAAAAAAGAATAAAACTATAGTAAATGATGGCGCTTGGTAGGACATGAGTGCAGAGCAGATATAGAGCTGGGAAAGACATGAGGCTAGAGCTATAAAAAACCTTGATAATACATGAGGCTAGAGCTATAAAATACCTTGGTAATACATGAGGCTAGATCGAATACCTAGGTAATACATAAGGCTAGGATGATGATAGTGCTTGGTGAGACGAGAAACTGAAGCTATTGTCATAAAACTAGGTAAGATATTAGGCCAAAACTGTTATAAAGCCAGGTACGACAAGATGCTAGTGCGATAGTAGAGCAAAGTAAGACATGAGGGTAGAACGATAATGAAGCTTAGAATGACACCAGGCTGAAAGTATTATCACACAACTAGTTGGCTATTGGTAGCCAACAGGAAGTGGCTATTGGTAAGCGAGGTATGTTATCAATTCGTATGCGGACGTAAATAATCAATTATATGATAATGGAATACAAACATCCGCACGGATGCCATCCCATCAATAATATTAGTATCTGCTTTCATATCGGCATCAGTGAATGTCTAAAGTGAGACATCCTGTCCATCGCTACCGTATTTTGGATTCGGCAAACGAACTAAAGATAGACGACAGCTCGCGCAGAATCGAACACGGCAGCTTCAGTCACCGCCTTAGGCGCTATTGCAGTGTGGAAGGACCCCAATTTCAGAAAGGAGAAGAATCAGTCGAATAGGATTAGTCATCTTATTTTTTTAAATGTAGAACACACATCTCAATTGCGGAGTAGCGAACAACGAAATTATAAATGTTAGCTAGCATACATGCAGTCCATAGTAAAATACCACCTTGACCATGTATGGTATATATTCCAGTTACCCACAAAAAAAATTGAGCAAGTTACCTTGATCTAAATAATAAAAATTATCCTCAAAATACGCAGTAACTACTTCAGTCTTGAGATTTTTTTTATACCATCGAAATCCTTGAGAATAAACTACAAATATGTAATAATCTCTATCCAATTTCAAATGCAAATTATTTTTATATGATGGAGTTTGAAAAATTTGGTCGGTTTCAGTTTTTAGTCTGTTCATTAAGCCTAGCATTGAAATTTGCAGAATATATTTTGCAGCTGCATCGCAGCTTATCGATTCCGGCCGGTTCCGACATGTTGCCCAATATTCCAGATTATTCTCCTCAAATGTTTACGCATACCTCAATTTTTCTGATTCATTATGACACTCTATTGGAGATAAAAGTCAGAATCTCCCAAATTCGCAGATACAGAATTACCTGAGAGGAAAAGCCATTCATTAAGTATATGGATAAGTTTTGGATAGAGTTTAAGATTGATGCAGCTGGATCAGGACATGTGTGAACCACTCTTTCATTTCAAAAGCTTAGATAACATTGATGTCGAACGAAAATCTGACACTAAAATATGATGTATATATGATATATTTGAAAAGCCATGTTATGTGGTTGATGTGGTGCAAAAAATAACGGGTACAAAACTATCAAAAATATACGCTGCTTGTGACAACACGGCAATGGATACAATTGTAAAGATTTCAAATGCTTATGATGACTTCATCGGTACCGGCATCAGCAACGTTTACGTATATGAGCGCATATAAATGTATATGAGGTCAGCACAGGTTCCGCCGCTGGCATAAAATGCGAATACAAAGGTAAACATGAGTACATGGTGCCAGCGGTGGCACCGTAGGTGCATGTGGTGTCGGCATCTGTCCCGGCAATGCTGTGTCATCTCGAACGTCATGCCAGAAAATGTCATCGATGTTCTGAAGATAAGCTATGAATCGGTGTCCCTTCGGATTTTGTTCAGACGACGGTGTGATTCCGTCGTGTGAGGATAGGTTAAGGCGTTATTTCAATGGTGATGAGAAATTAGCGTAAGTCGTTTTTGCAGAGAAGAAATAAAACTAGATAAATATAAATCAACAAGGGATTTGTGGCATCATCTCAAACGAATTCCTCGTCAGGTATATAAAATTTATGGACTTGGAGATGATAATGATAGATGTAAGTCTTCAAACGATGTAGTGATAGGAGATATTGAAGTAAACTAGAAAAAAAGTACCGCGGAACAAAGTGAGCGTCTGTGTGAAATTGGTAACGATTATCAATTACTTAAAACATTCAAACAATCGACGTATGAAAAGTGACAGATCTTTGCTAAATATTATGGGTAGAATGAGTGTAATCACGATATAAATTATAGGTGAAAGTGGTGTAGCTTAGTATTGAGGTATGCTTAATCAAAATTTGAGTAGTGTTATCGAATTGCTCACAATAGGAAAGATATAGAGCCAAATAGAGAGATTCATCACGTATTAAGCATGAATCATCATACAAAAGTGTAGAAACTTATATAATAAAACGTTACTCTTAGTCAAGTTAGTCAGGTTAGGCTGGTTCACAGCTCAATATTTCTACCCTCAAACTTGCTACAAAACATTCAAGATAACATTAACAAATCTTGCCGACCCTAACCTAACCTAACATAATAAAGCGTGTTCCTAATATGCGGGGCAGTTGTACGTGTTTTCAATCCGCGGGGCAGTTGCACGTGTTCGTAACCCGGGGGGCAGCTGTATGTGCAATTTTTAATACGTCTAAAACTGGAGAGGTGTCGGAAAATTGAGCGTCGAAAAATTGAAATGTTAAGTAATACAGGCTAGGTTGACTAGATTTTAACCCGTATTCTGAAAAAAAGTTACAACATTGAGGAAGTCACTTATGTAAACCAAATGTGATTCTGGTTTTATTTTGAAAACTAAACATAAGCCTATGATCGACTAGAAATGAGCTAAACAAGAAAATGACCGAAATAAAATGAAGAATGAGGGAAAGTTTGCAATGAGACGATATTATTGAAAAAATGTCGATAGGTCAGGTATGGAGTAGATCTGTGTACAGAGAGTCAGTGGGGTATTCAACGAAGAAAAAGTTATTTAGTTTCCATCAATGACAAAGAGCTCAATATAATAAAAGAAAACACGTGTTAAAATGTGAATAGGTGCAGATTGTTGGCATAAATTAACGTAGAACAAGACCCTGAATTCCTTATAATAGGAACGAAGCCAAATTGATAACTAAAACAAAGAAGTAATAAAAGGGTAATTAACCATAAAATGATGTGATCAAGTTGGTGATGATCAAACGAACCACACTATGTATAACATGAGTCAAATTTAAAAGAAATGAAGAAAAACTGGTAAAACATTCGTGTAAACGTGAGATATGAGCTAAGACTGCTGTAGACAGGATTTGGGATAGTAAGTTCATATAATTATATACGAGAAAAACATAAATAATATGGAAACAAAAAATTTCATGGGAATTACAATAAATAAGATGAAGTTGTGTGCTCGGAAATTGTTCGATTAAACGCTGAACAGGAATGTGCGTAAAAAAAATGCTCCATATGTGAAAATTACATCGTGGTTCATTCAATAAATACATGTGAGTGAATATTTATCGAATAGTATCCGACATGTTTAATTCGTCTGTTGCAGTGAACGTACTATTCTAACATAAGTATACAGTCCAAATGTGTGCAGTGGACACATAATTAAACCATAGGCGATATCGAACAATATACGAACCTACTTTAGTAACACCTTATTCCTTCCATAGACATACCAAACCTACCCAATATTCTACCTAAAGGCTTGACAATACTTGAAACCAATATACTCAACTAACTCTTCTGAAAAAATGCAACAAAAATATGAAAAAATCAAATTATCACAGTAATAACCCAAAGTGGATGACCACTTTTGCCGAGAGTAAACTGAAATATGTCCATAATCCTATATAAGTGGATTTTACAACCATTTGTGGCCTATGCTGGATTATTTACTGTCGCACTTGCAAAAATGAACGTTACAGCCCATCTTCAAATGACGACCGTTCCGTTTCCGTTTCATTCAGAGCTTGTAGGAGTTTTCGATTGATATTGTCTGAAGTTTTCATTAATAATATTAATTTTCTACTGCCTTTTCTTTTGGATTTGAAGCACATTGACCAACTATGTAGAAACAATTTTCCATGTGATTCCCATCGCATGATGACCCCTTTTGTTTTTTCCAGGCACATAACTGACAATCTCTTGAAACGCAATCACGAGATTATTTATTTATGTGTAATTCTTCTTCCAATATCCTCCATCTCGTCCAATTATAATTCCTCATTTGAAAATCTAGCACCTACATTTACAATATGGTAGAGCATCTCTCTCTACCAGCCCCATGTCCATGATATCCTACTTATTAGGTGTTGCTTATAGGAGTATCAACAAAATATTTGTGAGTTAAATTTTGCGCCATGATGAATGAACCGGCCGATCACTAGCAACGGCCTGTGGTCTATTCATTCTGAACTATTGTTTCTCTAATTCAAATTGCGCATCTAATGATTGAGCTGTTATTTATGATCGCTAGGATCCTGGCGGGTTGTGGGAAGTGTTTCACTAAACTTCGACTACAACGCCTTAGAGAGTTTTCCCTATGTATTCATGATTTCCTAATCCCATGTATTTTTGTTTCCCCAACCCTATTCATTCGTGATTTCCTAACCTCTCATTTACGCGATTTTCCCACCCCATGTATAAGTGATACGTACCTCAAAATAGACGTTATCTGTACGATCATTGATGATGATATTGCAAATTATATTTTGATCCATGAAGTACGTGATGGCGGTCCCAGGAGATGATCTGCGACGAATTTAATTTGTTCGTTTGAGTTTGCAATTTGAATTGTGCATTTGATAATTAGGTTCATGTGATATGTTTAGAAACTGAAAACCCATTGTTGGACAATGTAAATAAATGTCTTTATAATAATGATGATTATAATAAAACTTTATATTATACGGTCTGATTTATTCAGAATTGGGGAACGCGGCAAGTAAAATTTTATAGATTTTCTGACTCTCCATGTATGGCATTTTAAAACTTCTGGTACTCGAATTTCGAAAATAAACGTTTTATCCTCTTGCAATACTTCATTGAAGCATGAAAATTATGTATTACATGCAGTGATGACTTAAATCTGTAGGTAGAGAGACATGTATAAATATTTCTTCACTATTTGTGGATTTTTCAAAAGCTGCGAATCACACCTTTTCAATCCTCGAATTATATAAGCACTCTGATAACTGCAGTGCTCTAAATAACTTACAAACTGGTGTACATTCTGTGATGGCTGCTTTGTAACTTAACGTAGAGACCCGACTTGACGAACATTTTTATATCATTTTTTAATGATTGGAGTGCGAAAAATAAATAGTATGATTTTTGTACAGTGCAAAAGCTTTCAAATAATGTTTTGCATGCCATAAATTCTTGATCACTGTTGGAATAACTTATAACTTGCCCCAACATTACGACGAACGTAGAGACGGTTGGGAACATGTAATATCAAGTTTCCTACAGTTGAAGAAATTATTGAGTTATTGGTTTTGAGTTTTGTGTAACGTATGAAGGTAGGCTAATGTGAAGTCTTAAACGCACCATGTAGGAATCCGTGTCCGAATCTCTTCCAGGCTATACATGACGCTTATCAATCTGCATAGAACTACCCCGGTAATGCATTGAGACTCATAAGCTATACAATTTGTCCCATCAAAGTATGCTCTTTCAACTTACATCAACTCATCTGAATCAATAATTTCATTTGTATCATGACTGTGATCTCTAAAGTGATCTTCAACTTCATTTTAATTCTTCATGATCTTGATCTTGAATTGCAAAATCATAACAGTTGGTGATGTTGCCCATTTTCAACTGTATACAGTTGATCAACAACAAGTATTTGTTGAACCCTAATCGCGCTGTCTACCATCGAACACAACGTGCGTTGATGGCCATCATGGTCCTATCCACATGACGGCCACCTTATTCAGAACTTCAAGCTCTCTTTGTTTGCTCATTCAGCGTGACACGTTTCAGAATGAGTCATATTCATCTGTTCTGAAAGGAAAGCAAGATGTGTCCCTACCGTTCATACCCTTTCTCAATTACCCAGAAACAAGTTGTGATGAAGTCCTTCGGGTTAACTAGTATTTGCTGATATGATGGTCTCTGCTAGTCATTATACATATTTTCAAATTTACTGTTCACGCCTATATTGAAGAAATAACTATTTACCAATTTCTGAATAAATGAACCGTTTTTATATTTCAGAAGGCAAAACTTACACACATCAGAACCAAATGCACGAGAGTGTAAGAAATATAACAGAAAATAATTCATCTGTTGCGAGAACTATATTGTGCTCATTTGTTGCATTGAACTAGCAAGTCCTATAAGTAAACAAATTCATAACACAAAGCGTTGTACCCCGATTATCGTTTGTCATAAAATACACTACTCAATTAAGCTGTACACTGAATTTAGATGTGTATTAGAGAATTGTGACAGACACGAACGTACTCATTTGTTCCCTCGCACTACCAAGTTTTAAGTGGAACCAAATACATCACTCAAACAATTGTACTGTGAATTCAATGTGTATTTTAGAATTGAAAATACTTTGTAAAGGATACCACGTGGCATCTCGTGAATAAACGTTCTGTTTATTTATTTATTTTCATAGGACTACCAGCATGACGGCCATCTATTCCGGTCAGACGAGGACGAGTCATCATTGGTCATCAAGAGAATGACATCATGACGGCCTCCTGCTCCTGACAGAACGGGACGACTAAGTATTGGTTTTCCTGGGACTACCATCATGACGGCCTCCTGCTCCTTTCCAACAGGGACGGGTCATCACGGGTCTTCATGGGACTACCATCAAGACGGTCAGCAGCTCCTTTCTGACAGGGACGAGATATTTACCCGAATGAATTCCAGTTTGCATCTGTCGTCGTTTTAACAACGCTGAACGCGGACTGGAATCCAAGGAGTTCTGGCTGAACAGCTGTAACTCAAGTTATTGATGTGCTAAAAAATGCTATCAATATGACGGGTGAGACACCAAGCTGTACCGGAAAATAACCCCAGGCAGACAGAGAGGTGGAATTGGGATGAAATGATCAAATATGGTTGACATGGCAACTGAACTGAGTTGAAAATTGTCCCATGAGGTCGAAGTAGACTCAAAACGTGGCCACACACTTTCCCTTGGAGTCGAGAGGGGCTCTTAACGGCGCCAAATACTAATCTATGGACTCCACAGAGGCTTTCAAGACTCTCAAGTGAGAAACACATTGTCATGAGTTGATAAATAAAAATGTTCCAATTCATTTGATGAAAATTTTGAATAAGTCGACCGAAAGTTGAAAGGGAATTCGTCACAGCTCGTCTCTGGTGCGCGTCTGGTTCTGCACTTCATGCAGCAAAATATGATTCACCTAATGTGTCGTGGATACGTTAATAAGGTAGGACTATCATATGACAAACACATACAAAATCATGGGCTTGGTAAATCAGGATGTTCATACATATTGTACAAGTAGGCATTAGTCTTGTGAATGCGAAAAATAGAATGGAACGACATGAAGGATATTGAGAGGCACGCCGTTTCAGGACATGAGATCAGAGCAAATATAGAGCTGGGGAAGACATGAGGCTAGAACTATGAAATACCTTAGTAATACGTGAGGCTAGATCGGATACCTAGGTAATACATAAGGCTAGGATGATGATAGTGCTTGGTAAGACGAGAAACTTGAGCTATTGTTATAAAACTAGGTAAGATATTAGGCCAAAACTGTTATAAAGCCAGGTACGACAAGATGCTAGTGCGATAGTAGAGCAAAGTAAGACATGATGGTAGAACGATAATAAAGCTTAGAATGACACCAGGCTGAAAGTATTATCACACAATTAGTTAAAACAGGAAGTGGCTATTGGTAAGCGAGGTATGTTATCAATTCGTATGCGGACGTAAATAATCAATTATATGATAATGGAATACAAGCATCCGCACGGATGCCATCCCATCAATAATATCAGTATCCGCTTTCATATCCGCATCAGTGAATGTCTAAAGTGAGACATCCGGTCCATCGCTACCGTAATGTGTTATCGGTGAACAAACTAAAGACCGACGACAGCTCGCGCAGAGTCGAACACGGCAGCTTCGGTCACCGCCTTAGGTGCTCTTACAGTGTGGGAG